>VZTT01042619.1:182317-196918 GCA_013400855.1 Buphagus erythrorhynchus | reverse complement strand
AGCACTTGAAGTAAAAACAGAAAGACACTGGTGTTAAATCTCCTAGGAATTTCTACTGACAGCTCTGGGTAATGACTCATGCAGGGTGAACTAATAAAAGTATTACTATGTGTGGTTTAAGATTTCAAGTCTGTAGTTGTTACCTATTTTTACAACAAATAGCACTTACAGAGTGACAATACAGAGCACTACTATCTTACCCAAAATGAGGCTTTTTACATTTAAACAGTAAATGTTCAATACTTAGCAATAAGTATTCTCATCTTCCTACACCTGGCACTATCTGTTTTTATAAAAATTAACTCATAAATTTTTATCTTGGTCCAAAATAAAAAATTATTCAGAGCTGGTCTGGAATTTTGCAATTTCTTGAAACTATAGCTTAAATTAAACATACAGTGATTTTGCACACTGTGAGGGTGAGTGTGGAGGAGGTTAGGAATGAAAACTTGGAAGCAAGCTCTTCTTCAAGTGATTGTTGTTTGTGTAATGGAGATCAGATTCACCAGCTTCATAGGGAATTTACTGCAGAACAATGATGGAGCTCATAGTATTTCCCCTACTGGTTTACCTACTCTTCTGACAATGACAGTTCCTACAGTGCCTTGGAATCTGCATAACATAGCTGTTCTTTCAGTGGAGAAGCTGATTTAGGCAGTGTGTTACAGGAGTGAGGAAGAAATACAGGGTAAAAAAGTAGGCAATAGGCTCCAGCTTCTGAAGACAGGAAAAAGATTGCTGGCAAAGATGGAGAAATTGTCCTCTCTTTAGGAAACAAGATAGTGCTCTTCCCAAGAGGAGCCTCAACCAGTAGCACAGCAGATTTGTTGTTTCTTAGCTGCTGGAGGGTGACAAAGGGCAGTAAAATTCTAGTGTCAGCTGGAGGATCTCCAACATCTAATTAAATTTTTAAAAAATAATCTAATATGGGGTATTTGTATGAGTGTATGTTTAGGGGGAAGTGTCCTTCCAAATCCCTCAAACTTTATAGGAGCTCTAAGACTGTTTTAAAAATCCTTTGGCTTAAAACCTAAGTTGGTTACAAAATACAAAATAGGAAAGAGCTGGGTTGTTAACTCCCAGCTCTGAATCTCTCATAGATCATGAAGAAATTCTGCAGAGTAACAACAGTCAGTCAGACCATCCTTCTGAGCAGGACCTCTGCAATAAAACCCCTCTTTAACATGGCTGCAGCAGGTACGCCTATCACTCAATAACTCTTCCCAGACTCTTCATTTCATAGTAGGAGGTACGATGTCAATTTGAGAACAAGGTAAAGTTTTAGTATCAAAAGGGGATGTGAACAAGAATAATACGGTAGTCACTTTGTTATTTCTACCTTCTATTGACCTTATTTTTTCAGATCATGAAAACACATGGACATTCTGGATTTCTTTATTGATTTTTCTATTGTCCTCTGAGGACACAAAGGCATGAAGTTATATCGTGCCCAAAATACCAACCAGAACTTTACGTCACTGGGAAAGGCACATGATTTTCCTCTGTTTCAGAGGAATATAGGTCAGCAAGGTTAGGAAAACCATTTTGTTTTGACTGTGATTCATTGGGAGCAAATCACTGGAAATGACATCCACTCTTTGTAGTTGTGGTCAATTTTTTTTTACTTCATTCTGCAGCTAACACTGTAGATAGAAAATATTTTTAGTTCTGGAGCCCTATAAACTGAGTGAAGAACTTAACAAGGATTTGTAGGTTTCCCACCAAAGTCTTAATAGCTAATTTTTACTGGGCATCTTAAGTTTTTGGCTACAGTTTAGCAACAAGATTAAAAAATCAAAGGTTATAAAATAGTCTAAATGAAGGTGTTAAATGTATAGCAAGACATATTAAAAAGAAATGCTCATGCTTTTATTTAATAGGTGGCTCAAACACTTTTTTCAGATGCCCACTATGCGGTAGATTTAATGTGAAAACTATTATAAACAAGCCCACATTATCCAATGTGACCATAGAATTCTCTGTTCATGATTTGGATTTATTCAATTTGGGAAGATACAACAATGACTTATGGTTGATGTTAAATGAAATTAAATACTTGTGCACTTCACGATTCAGACGTTTTTATTAACACGATCTTTCTGCAACAAAGCCTATGATCCTCTCCCCTTTCTGACTTACATTTTCTTTACACTTGCACACAACCAGTAAAATGCCTTATTTAGCAGGGAAGAGCCATTAAAGAGACCTTACCTGAAAATCAGGTCAGAAAATATGTATTATTTTTCTCCTAATTCCTGTTTACAAGAAACATAACACTGTAAGAATTTATGTCAGTGAAAAAAAGCATGTATTAAAGTAGAAAAAATATTAAGGTTGTGCCTCATCAGGTTTCTTGGTGGTGCTGTTTCAGGGTTTTTTTGTATAGAGAGCATTGGCTGAGGTTAGAGAAGAGCAAGTTTTTGTACCAAAGCTAAGTAAGGGGGAAAATGATATGGCTCATTGCAAAATGGTTAAAAACCCTTAAACCATGTACTATCCCATCAGACAACTTGTTCTAAGACTTAACCAAGTCAGGAAACTCTTTTGACACTGTAGCTTTGTGTTTGGGAAAGAAATCCAAAAATCCTTGAAGGTTAAATTTTTCATCATTTGACACTACTAAATTGTCTAGAAAATTGTTTAAAAATGGATTTATTGAATCCATGACTAATGCTATGATGGACTTATCTGGAATGATATAATATTTTACCAACACTAGCCAGTCTGGAGAAAAATTATGTTCAGTCTTTTGAGAAATGTGTCATATTCTGACCCTTCCTTTCATTCATTAGCCATTGAAATTCTTCCAACAAGACCACAGGGAGAATTATTTTGGAACTTTATTTGTATATGATTTCAGATGTTCCCTTTCAGGTCAGGATTTTGTCAACGTTTTAAAATTTTTCTAAAAAGAAACAAAAAATTTTAAATCCCTACAGGACAAAGCAAATTGAGCTGTCATGAATATTTTACACAGATCCAGGCCTACTGTTCTAGGCTTTTATTCTTAACACATTTCTCAGGACAGTTTCTAATTTTTTACCTTTCTTACAAAATATATATCACATAAATGCATAAAGACAGTTTCTGTATTTCTATATTATTCTACAATTAAAAAGAAATCTTTTAGGCTGCTGCGCAAGTAGTATGTTTTCCTGCCCTTAGACTGACTGATAGAGATAAAAGATTAGTATCTACTTGTAAATATTAAGATCATTGTGTCTGTCAATGATATGCTGGTCAGAACAGCAAAATAGGCTGAAGTTAAGAAAAAAAAAATTATCAACTGAGTAGATAGTGCTTTATTTAAATTCAATTATACTAGAAGCATTGTTTATTGCAAACCTTTTAGTCTAGAGTGTATAGCTACATTAGGGGTAATCCAATGTGAAATAAAAATGTATATCCCTAGAATTAAGAAATTAGGAAGAAATTCTTCACTGTGAGGTTGGTCAGGCACAGGCTGCCCAGAGAAGCTGTCAATGCTCCATCCCTGGAATTGTCCAAGGCCAGGCTGGATGGGGCTCTGACTAACCTGATCAAGTGAAAGTGTCCCTGCCCACGGCATGAGGGCTGGAAATAGAACTTTTAGATCGCCCCCAGTCCTAAAAATTCTAAGCTATTATATGTCTATGTTAGTGCTCTCCCACATGTCTGCCTTATGTACACTATATATATTCTTTTTCCTCTTCTTCTTGTTCATTCAGGACGTTCTCCTAAGTAATTACTGTTGCTGAAAGGATTAATGAAAGACAAATGGGTTCTAACACCTTCTGTAATACACTGCCAGTATTGTGTTTTCTATAAAACTAGTTTCAGTAATAAATTAAAAACAAAACAAAACAAAACAAAACAAAAATAAAACAAATAAAACAAATAAAAAATAAAAAAAAACAAACAAACAAAAAAAAAAAAACCAAACCAAAACAAACAAAAAAAAATTGCATAAATGTCACCATGACTGTTGCTTTATATATTCTTTACATATATTTATTCAACAAGCCATGACTGTGTGGCAACATCTCAGAACAAACATAAGTTTCGGAAGCTCATGAATGACAGTGAAGCACTGTTTGCCTGTCTGAAGACTACACAATTTGGTATATGCTGTCTCATGGATTAGTGAAATTCAAAAGAAATGGTGTTGAAATGCAAAAACGTCTCCACAAAAATAATGTGTCTCTGCTTGTAAAGTGTCAACATTCAAACCTTGATTTAAAAATATTTCTTTAATTTGAACACTTCTTTTTCTATCTAAATGGGACATAATTTAAAACTTATTTTTTGAGCATCAGTTGTAAAAGAAAAAAGCATTCATGCTTAGCTAGCTCATTAATATGTCAGACAGACAGTCTGAATAATAAGGCTTCAATAAGGCTGACTGAAATGTGTTCCTAGGAGCAGTGGGACAGGGTGGAACCTTCCTAAAAGAACTACTTCCACCATAATAACTTTTTCTAAATTGAAAGGCTTAAAGATCACCTCTAGGGTAGTTACGACATTTTCCCGCTTCTTCTGGAAAGCCCAAAAGCTTCGATCTGATCTGGTTTCTACTTCATCTCTAGCAGGACATATATAGAAATCAGACTGTACAGAAATCAGACTTCCTCTCTGCCTTAATGTAAAAGAATGCAAACTTCATGTTTTTTTGAGTTGCCCCATAGATCATCCACATATACCTGATGCATTTATTTCAGTTTGAGCCAAGAAGTGTCTCTGAGATTCCTGCTGAGGTTTAGCCTGATGGTCTTGTGCAACGAAGTTCATGTTGTGTTTTTTCTATTGAAAGTCACATACTTTACACTTATTTTTCTCAGAGTAGAGTCTGATCAGTTATTTCATTGTGATTGAATTCATTGAGGTCAGCACATTTGCCTTTGCTTTCAAAGAAAAAACTCAACTATACTCTTACTATTGACACCTGATTACAAGCAATTTTGCGTTTTGGATATTTACATTTCAAACCCACATTCTGCCATTCCAGTTATTAAGCAGATTCCATCTTAAACATATGAAATATTTTACATATCTTGAACCCTCAAAGGCTGCCAAGAGCCTTCTGTCATGAGAAGTCCACATCCAGTGCAAAAGGGAGCTTCCCTGGCTTACAGACCCTGGGTCTGCATTCTCCTAGTCCAGACCCTATTGAATAAGGGGTATCCTTGGAAAGACTAAATAGACCAATCAGTAAGTCAGTGATACCAGCTCACTGGTCAAACCTCACCCGGCACATCTCAGATCATACATACAGCTGCAGTGACAAATATTAATGCAATGAAATCAAATAACAAGCTCATCATGTAGTCCTTATCCCTCACTTTGAGGCAGCCTCACAGATCCAAGATCCAGGTCCAAGTGCTGAGGATCACATCCACAGTACACAGAATGAACTGTTCATAACCATGCTGTGGAGGTGCTTGCTGCAAGGCAAAGTAATCTGGGAAAAGAGAATGTGATGTCGTATGTATCTAGAGCCAGAGAGTGGAAACTAAATACTGCCACCTCATGACATGACAGGGGAACCACCAGGATGGGAGTTATGGTGAAGAGTCACCCAAGGGGCAGACGACGTCTATCCCCACTCTGCCCCTACCATGAGTCTCCTGTGCCCAGGGCTTCCAAAATGTCAAAGGCAGCTTTTCCTATCCATCACAGCTATCTATGAACGTGTCTCCCAGTTTGCTTTTGGATACAGGGTAAGCAATGCATCCGTTACCTCCAAAGAGGAATTACCTCTGGGTTTAGCAGGAAGGTTATTCTCCTGAATAACCTTGATAAGCCCAGACTGAATTACAGAATCACAGAACATGCTGAGTTGGAAGAGATCCACATGGATTATCAAGCCCCACTCCTAGTCCTGTGGAGTCCCTTCCCCAGAGTCATACCATTTGCTGAGAGCATTTCCCAAACACCTCTTGAGCTCTCTCAGGCTCAAGATCTGGTGTGGTGGTGGGGAACCTGTTCCAGCATCCAAACACCCTCTGGGTGAAGAACTATTTTCTAATATTGAATCTAAACCTCCCCTGATACAACTACAGGCCACTCCCTCATGTTCTGTCACCGATCATCAGAGAGCAGGGATCAGTGCCTGCCCCTCCTGTTCCCCTCCCAAGGAAGCTGTAACTGCAGTGGGGTCTCCCCTCAGGTACCCCTTCTCCAGGCTGAACAGACCAAGTGCCCTCAGCCACTCCTCACACGGCCTCCCCTCCAAACCCTTCACCATCCTCATGGCCCTCCTTTGGACACTCTCTAACAGCTCAATGGCTTTTTTGTGTTGTGGCACCCAGACCTGTCCCCAGCACTGGAGGTGAGGCTGCCCCAGCTCAGAGCAGAGCAGGACAATCCCCTCCCTTGCCCGGCTGTGATGCTGTGCCTGATGCTCCCNTGTGCCTGACCCCTGAGCCAGTTGCTCACCCCTTCCATGCTGTGTTTATCCAACTGAGCACTGGATATTTTATCCAGAAGGATACTGTGAGAGAGACAGTATCGAAAGCACTGATAAAATCCAAAAAGATTACATCCACTGGCTTCCACTACTGATATCCACTAGTGACAGGTCACCAGTCTGGTGTCACCCCATTCACTGTAACCCTTTGTGCCTGACCCCTGAGCCAGTTGCTCACCCCTTCCATGCTGTGTTTATCCAACTGAGCACTGGATATTTTATCCAGAAGGATACTGTGAGAGAGACAGTATCGAAAGCACTGATAAAATCCAAAAAGATTACATCCACTGGCTTCCACTACTGATATCCACTAGTGACAGGTCACCAGTCTGGTGTCACCCCATTCACTGTCACCCTTTGTGCCTGACCCCTGAGCCAGTTGCTCACCCCTTCCATGCTGTGTTTATCCAACTGAGCACTGGATATTTTATCCAGAAGGATACTGTGAGAGAGACAGTATCGAAAGCACCGATGAAATCCAAAAAGATTACATCCACTGGCTTCCTTGGTCAGTTAGGTGGGTTACCTTGTCATAAAATGGAATCAGGTTCGATAAGCAGGACTTTCCTCTTATTGGCTGTGACTAATAAGTGATGTTTGCCTCCTTTGTACCCCTATTTAAAAGGGGGAAAGTGCTTTTACATAGCTCTGGTGCAGTCTTATCCTCTCCTTCACAGACCAGGCAACATCTTGTGGTAATAAGCAGTGGCAAGCAGCCTGCAGGATACTGGCCAGGCTGGCATTCTGATAGTGTCCTCTGGGCATGGGTTTGTGCATTTTTGTGAACTACAAAGCAAGAAAAACAACCCACCTGATTTATACAATCCTTAATTAAAAATGTTGGTATCTCCCACCTACAGGTTATACGGCAGGAAAAAGGTATAGCTTGTACATGGAAAACATGTAACTGAACCAAATTTACAGCACTGCTTTTTGAATACTGCCATTATTGTGTATGTGTCTGTATGTATGCATGACATAAACATCAGATCAAATCCATCTGTAGCACAAACAGGTCTGTCTCAGAAAGTTAGTCATAGGAGGGTCAAGTTTGCAGTAAGCACACACTGTTTTGGAAAGGCTTTAAAGAATATATTTGTTTAGTGGCAAGTCAGTGGTGATGTATTAGGTGCTAATGCTGGTCCTGCTGGTTTCCTACAGCCTAAAGCTATAATGGAATTATCAGCTCACTTGCACTTTGCATACTCCTAAGTGTTCTAGGTTCCCTGTGATAAGGTAAATTCAAACAAATGGGCTTGTATATTTCCATCCTATAATTGCAGTCCTTCCTGAAATTAGGGACATAAAAGTAGAATATTAAAAAATTATCTATGGTTTCTATAATATAGAAGCAGTAAAGGATGAACATAAATCTACTGTAGATATATTTTTCTAACCTGAAAATTAGGTACAGATTTCTGAATTTACATTTGCTGTCATAATATCTCAACAAAATTAGATGTTTCAGATGCTCCATATATGAGTCAGTTACAAAATGCAAGTTATCTTAAATCATGCAGAATTCCATTGGACAGTTCAAAAATAAGCTTTGTCAGTTGCAGGATAATGAAGGTGCACAAGAAGGGGCTCAACCAGTCATTTGCTCTCTGCAAAAGCTGGCATTTGAAAAATGCAAGATGATATGGAGATATTTACATATATAATATCTACAAACATAATCTCTATGTCTACAACTAAGGAAAACAGTGTACTGTAGCAAAAATGTTACGTAAAGGGAATTGTTCTGCAGAAGTTGACCTTCTGTGGAGATCGTTGTTTGAGATTCTTTCTGTAACCCATATTAAGCAATTTGAAAGTCAATCAGTCTTTGTCCATTGTGCATCACAGAATCATAGAATGGTTGCAATTTGGAGGAACCTTAAAAATCACCACATTCCAACACCCTTGTGATGGGCAGTGACACCTCCCACCAGACCAGGTTGGTCTGAGACCTGTCCACCCTGGCTTAGAACACTTCCAGAGATGGGGCATCCACAGCTTCTGTGGGCAGCCTGCTCCCATGCCTCATCACTTTCACAGTCAAGAATTTCTTCCTAATATCTAATCTAAATCTGCCCTCTTTCAGTTTAAATCCAACCCCCTTGTCTTGTCACTATATGCCTTTGTGAAAAGTCCCTCAAGCTTTGACATCCACTGCAGGAGATCATGCAAAAATGCTCAAAACCCTGAGGCTGAGCACTTGTGACGCATGTCCTGCATCCTAGGATGTGTCTGGGCACTTGTGTGGGGTGGGACGTGCAAGCACTGGGAGAATAGATATGAATTCCCAGCTGGTAGCTGTGTCATGACAGGTAATGATATCAGAAAGAAATCTGAGAGACATACAATACCCAAAAATGACGATGCAAGTTAGTGGATGCTCTGGGCCTCTTGTGATCCCCTGTGAAGCAGAAAACCTGGATACAAAGAGAGGCACTATTCCAACCAAAAAATTTTCATTAAAAAGTCAACATTTGAAAATTACAGCAACCATATTGCTGTAATGACAGCACCAAACTGAACTATTAGCCCATAATAAGGTTTCTTGATGATTTTGAGATGTTTAATATACTGCTCAAATTTACACTTGATGTGACAAGGTAATACGTAAACTAAAATTCTTCCTAACTTCTTAAAAAAGTGCTGTCTATTCTTTCAATTAATTCCCTTGATCCTTTTGAAATAATTTATGAGTTTTATTGCCCTATTTTTTGAATGTTCTTCTGATTCATTTGAAAGCCCTGGAGGACAGAACACCAGCCATAGCTCTCCTGAAGATAATACAAAATAGTGCATAGGTCAACAGAAATTCTTAGCCATCTATCTAAAACAATTTTATAGAGAAGTGTTAATGGGTCCCATGGTATGCGTTATTCAGATACATACATTTTATTTCTTTGAACTTTGTTTGAATTAATTTTATAGCTCAAGCCTGTATCTCTTACAGGAAATTCCCCTTACTCATTAAGTCTGTATTTCACACAAATTAAAAAGCAGTGAAGTAATTTGAAATGAGAGTTTTCTAAAAAAAGATCTTTACTTAAAAAGAAAAACAAACAAACAAGCAAACAAACCAGAATCTGAGTCTACATATTTAAGCAGAACAAGTGTTTCTCCCCAAGACATATTTAGTCAAGTCTACCACAAAGCTGAATAGTATTTCAAATGGCATATTCTGACATCACAGATTTCTCATCCCTTCTTTACACTTGGCAGAATTTGAAGGGTATTTAACGCACCAGGATACCCTTTAGAATGGCTGTTTTTCCAAATTAGCATCAGATAACAGTAAGAGCTATAAAATGAAATTGACAAAATAATTTAGTAAAAATTTCTCAATGAAGAATAATATCAATGGACATTACAGTTTTTGCTGTATGATTCATGGTCATATAAAAACATGAATTGTCAGGCCATTTAACAGAAAGTCTTTCTCGCCTGTTCCGAGGTGAACTTCTAAACAATAGATATTGTGTATGTACCAACAGAAGAATGATAGAATTTAAAAAGAATTTGGCAAACCCATCTTTATATTTTTTATTTCTGGCAATACAGACCTCTCAGTGGATTTACTACATCTTCTCTGAGGAGGAAAAAAAAGAAGCTTAGTTTTTGACAGTTTTTTACATATTATGTTAGCAAGTAATTCTGTGGTACAGTAGACACAAAGTTAGCCTCCTCTGTCTACTCACTGAAATGTAAAAAATTGTGATCATAGGAAGAAAAACAGCATTTCTATGGCACAGAAATACTATTTCAGTCATATTAGTTTTGCGTTTTTAAAATGTAATATCTCTGATTTCAGATATGAATGAACCATTAACTTCAAAATTGCCTTAAAACCATCATGATGAAACACTTAATTTATGAGACAGTTTTACTTCTGTAATGTCTGGAAACAACCTATTTTTTTCTTCCATGGTTGTTTACAGTCAGTAAAATTGGACCATTGACATGCAGTGACAGGTTGTGAATTGTCTGGGGGAGTCCTCCTATCAGTAGCAAAAGAAGAGCAAAGTCTAGGAGCTTATACCTACTGGGGGGCTGTGTCACTCGCAGTACAGAGAACAGTACACAAATGCTTCTGTCATTCTCACTGCAATAGCTGTGCCTTCGAAGAAATACTGTAATGTTACAGAGGCTTCAATTGGCAAAATATTTATGCTCCTCTGGCATTGTAAAGCACATGTATGTGTTCACAGAATCAGAGTATTTGCTGCATTCTGATGTGCAAAGTTATATTTTAATTAGTTACTAGTTACTAGCTCTATAAAATACTGATGTAATTGTTACATATATTTTCATAATGCCTGAGTGCTCCAACCAGGGGTCAGTGGTAACCAGTACTAGTGATTAGACAGAAATTTTTAATTCAAGCCAGTCCTTTCCCAGAGTTGCCTTATATATTATCAATGCAGATTATTATCAATGTAGATGGGTAACACAGCAGAATGAATATTATTTAGGTCACCTCTGCACTTTTCAGTATTCGCCTCGTTTTTAAGTTGAATCTCACATTTAGACTTCAAGGTTTGCAAGGCTTAGTCTGTCTTGTGCTTTTCTTCAAATGTAGAGCTCTTTTAATACACTTCTGCTGATGTTACTTGATTTCTCTATCCCTTTTGACTAATGACTACACAGGTAAGTCGCCTACCTTTTCTTTCTTATTCCATCAAGACTCAGAACATTTGCTTCCCACTTGATTTTCCCTTTGGCTGTTTGTTCTTGTGCAGAATCCTGACTTTTAAAGCTGTGAACAGAATTTCTCATATGGTGAAGTGAGGTGCTCACTGGACTTATCTTTAACTAAACAGAGTTCAACTGTTTCTCTAATATTAGTGGGGATTTTTTCTTTCTCTGCATATGAAAAGATTTCCTCACAAAGCATCAACATCCAAACTCCAATGGTGAATGCCCTTGTGATTTGGTTGATATAGCTGTTTTGTTTACAGCTTACTCTTTGAGTCAGGCGGTTAAAGAATAATCTTAAATTCTTCTTATTTGTCCTCTTAGAATTCTTAATCACAACAAAACCCAGTCAGCACCTAGTGGAATATATCTCTATATATTTTGAAATCTTGCCTTGTTCTCCAGACTATACACCTTTAAAATAGCTGGGTGAGTAATGCTGGATCTGTGGACAACATGATGCCTTCAGTACAACAATTAGAACAAAACACGGAACTAGAGTGGGAGGATTTCTGCCACGTAATCCAAAAACATCTGCAAATTTCTTTATTTCTTTCCAGGAGAAGGAAAGTCTGACACCTCCAGGTGGAATTTCCTATCTCCATAAGAGATAATACTTTAATTTCATGGCCAAGATATCTCAGAGCCTTCCTCAGTCAGTATATATTCTTGTCTTTTTCTGAAGAGAACTTTTGATGCATAGTCTGAAAATTGCACTGCAGTTCTTTTATTTCACAAGCACTCTCTAATTATGCTGCTTAACAGTGTTTTTCCAAGCCCTGCATAAATGAACTTGCTTGTCTCAAAAGCTAGTTCTCTCCCCATTTTTCTTTTTGTATCTGGGCTTTGAACCTGGCAGCACATTTGGAGAGCAGGCTGGGGCACCTGCAGCAGCTGTACCACCCACTGTCCAGAAGCACCGGCTGTTCCGTGAATCTCAGACATATTGTGCTGAAGATTGGCTTCATTATTCTTCTGCCAATGATGACTGTCAGTTTCTCAACAGATCTGATTGCGGATGAATGGGAGGTTTGAGAAACAATGGTGGCTCAGCTGGAACGCCCAGCATTCCCAGCAGCAGAAGCAGAGGGGCAAGGGCAGGAAAGCAGGCGGTTTTCATGCACTCATTCCTGCTACTAAGTCCGCAGTTCAGTTTCCTGGGTTTGTAAGGAGAGTTCAATTAAGCTATTATCTACCTCCAGCTCAAACTGGATGGACAAAAATGGATTTGCTTAGAGAGGTAGCATGAATGGGGGCAGAACCAGTTGTTACCCACCTCTGAGCTGTAAGATATATATTCAGGAACAACAGGAGACATTTTCTGCATCTAAAAAAATCTCATTTATGTCTTTACCTTTGTAACTGTAGTAGGAGGCTCTTTGTAACTTGTTTACAAAAGAAAGAAAGGCTTTTGCAATCACAAGGTTGCTTAGTTGTATTTTTCCACCTACCTGAAATAATGGCTCAAAAAGAAAGCCTGTTGGTTGTTCTGCAGCAAACTGTGAGAACTTTACAGCAATTACACGGCATCATTTAGAAACAGCAGAGTTTTCAAGTTAATCAGCTTGACGTCCACCTTGATTTTAAACCATAAGTTGCTACAGCACAAAAATACTATGATGAACATTCCTTTTTCAGTAATGTCTCTCCTTCAAATCTATGAGGTTTCTCTTGCAGCATAGTTCAGGCTCTCCGTACACACAGATGGGAATCAGTGGAGACAAGGCAGTTCATGGCACAGCCAGGACATATCCTTGACGTGTAGAGTAATGTACTGTTCTGTCAGGAGGAGTTGCAGTACTCGTGAATGAGATATGTGTTCTTATGATTGTTTTTCTAGCTCTGTGGATGTAGAACAGATAGATTTATTAACTCATATATATGTCACCTTGAGATGAGATACCAGGAGACTGACTCAACAATATGAGCTAGGATGGCTGGTTCCACTGACCTCTCATTCCATACCTCTAGTCCATCAGCCGGTGCTGATGGATGATGAATTACTAGAAGAATCAAGACAACACTTTTTGTCAGTCCTAAACTAACAGCTACTTTAAAAAAAAGCAGTACCTATAATAGAGACAGAAACAGATTTGGTCTAACTTGTTCTTCCACAAGGGTCTGAAGACCTAAATGTTGACATTTGGTACCAGTTCCCTAGCAGAACACTAAAAAAAAAGACTCAGCCGGATAAGCCTCAGGACCATTTATCTTAAAAAAGGTGATGTTCAGCATTTTCCTGAAAGGATGTTCAAACAATTCACAGAAGAATCATTCCTATTTTAGGCTGTAGATAATAACAGGGCATCTCTTTTAAACCAAATGAAAGATGTATTTTTCCTGCTAGTCACGCTGACTGGATCATGTCAGCAGATTAGCCTGTAAGGCCATCAAGATAATTCTGTGTTTCCCAGTACAAACTTCAGTAAAACCTCTGTATTATAGAATCAGATTTTAAAGCCATCTTTTATTGGACTTGCTGCCAGTAAGGGAGTGTCTCATTACGAGTGTAAATATATCCACAATTATTGCAGTGACAAAAAGCTTAGCGATAAAACTCTTAGAGCTCCTCTCTGTTGTATAATCGTCTTTATACTTGACAGTACAAACCCATCCAGATTCATCAGTTGATGAATTCCTATTAATTCCCATGTCTCTTTCAAAGAATAAAGAGGGGTCTCCTGTTCTTCAGTCTGAATTAAACATATATTAATGAAAGTTACGGAAGTCATAAATCAGTAATGATTCCTTCCTTAGTTAGAAGAGTGTTTTATTCTCATGTTACTTAACTAATGTTTAAATTTCCTTGATTAAGCTGGTAAAATACATAAATCAAACTTTCTGCTTTCTTCACAGCAATTCTTCAGGAGTTCAGGAGTTATGATGTAAGAAATCTCAAGAAAAAACAGCCTTAAAATTAATGGGCATGTACTTCAAGTTTCAGTAGATATATCACTGTTGTGTTGTCAGATACTAAGTTGAAATGTTTGCAAGTAAAGATGCTTTAAATTATACATTAGAGACAGCACCACCACTGTAATGACTCATATTGCGAGGATGAGAAAGAAAGAAGTTTGAGAAAATAAAATGACCAATACTCACCAGCACAACAATATCTTAGCAACCCTACCCTTCTACTGAGTTACCACATCATCATTTGAAATGTTAAAATTGACACATTATTGACAGCTGTTGTAAGTCAAGGCAGTAAAGGCTTGTTAAATATTCTTCATCTACCCAAGGAATTAAAAATATGGTTTCAAAAAATAAAAGCAATCCTAGTGACTGCTAAAAGTACTTTCCTGCCACTTGTTAAAGCAAGACAGTGCTTTGAAAGTTAGGATTCAATTTCATGGAAGTTTTGAATGCTGATACTTCGTTTAATGCAAGCAGTTACTGAGCTGTACACGAGAAACCCTTGAGTACTCTTTTCTTTTAAATTCCACTGTGTTCTGGTATCATGTCAT
>VZTT01042619.1:155790-177221 GCA_013400855.1 Buphagus erythrorhynchus | reverse complement strand
AATGGAAACTTCAGTCTCAGTTTGCTGTTCATTCACAGCATTTTTAAAGCACCAACATCTACAATGTACAAAGGACAGATAGAGGTAAAACTGTTTAGTCATGATGTTGGTAAAGCTTGTTCTCAGTTTACTGCAGTCTGTACTAACACAAAAATAGAATATTCAATTAAACAAGACTCATTCCTTTGTTATTTGATGCTACAGAAATTACGTTTAAAACCATAGACACATAAGGAGCTTTTAAAGATCATCTAGTCTAGGTCCCTTCTATAAGCTGGCATATCTTCAACTAGATCATGTTGCCTGGAGACCCATCCAGCCTGACCTAGAATGTTTCCAGGGATTGGGGTACCTACCAGCTCTCTGGGCAACCTGTGCCTGTGTTTCACTACCCTTATTGAAAAATACGTATCTAACCTAGACATACTTTCCTCCTTACACTTAATCCTTGAATTGAATGTTGGAAAAGTTATCAATGGTCCTACAGCACCAGCAGTTTACCTTGCGGAGAGCGCAGTACAACGGGCAGTGGAGATCTAGTAGTGGTGCTGGGGCAGGCTCCCACAAACCAGAATGTGTGACTGGAAAACCTACTCAATGTTAACAGTAAACTTGTTGCAGCCATTTAAACTCTACCCTGGCTTGAGGAGGAAATGGGGTGGAATGTGGGTTCCACCATCTGGCACATTGTAGAGCACTTACACTGGCCAGAAACCTTGTTAGGTAAAAGATGTGTCTCTTAGTAACCACGTGGTGCTGCTCCTCAGCTCTCAAATGGAGTATTAAGAGGACTCACTATTGGACAAGTCAAGCAGAAACTCCACTGAATTTCAAAGGAATTTAAAACCAATGGAAAACTGAGACACAATCATCAGAAACCAGTCTCGACATCAAATAATAGTTTGAGCTTCAGAGCGAGGAAAATCTAGACATGAATGCACTTTAGCAATGAGGACTGCTCTTGCAAACTACAACTGGATCCCACATTAAGGGGGATTAAATCTGTTGAATATATTTTTCATTTCTGTGATGCTCCTAGCTTCCATTTTTCACTTCCTTTAAAATGCAATGTTCCAAAGCTCGCTTCCAAATCTTTGCTGAATACAACCTCTTTTATTTCTAAAAATTGTTTATCAGAAATTATGTTCTTTTTGTATTTCTTAGTAAAAGGACACTGGATGGCATTTCAGTCTTTGAGAGCTGTCCATTGCACTTTTAAATCCTAGACAGTTCCTCTGTATATTTACTATCCAGCTCCTTGTAATTAATTATCCTCAGAAAATAGCAGAGCCACCATATAAACCTCTAGATGGTGTCAATTTAGAAACACCTCTGCAGATATTGCATCTGTATCTGAGTTATTTTCTCCTTATATTTTTGCTACAAGAACATTAGCTTTCTGTAACCTATCCCTCAGGTGAAAATCATCATAATTGTATTTCTGTAATGTTACTACAAAGAAGGATCTAGGCAATATAAAGCACAGTGCAAACCAAAGTAGATAAGCCTTAATGTCATAAATACCTCTTTTCCCCCAGTAATATTTTTAGCCATAGAAAATCAAACAGATTTGTCCTATTGATGTTATGAATAAGACTGAGGAACAAATAGTTTTCTAAATAAAATAGTTTTCTGGATCGGCTGGGTCTGTAGATAAGCTAAGTAAACCTCATAAAACACTCCCTTTCAGCTTCTAAAAGGTTAGGCTGTGCATGATTATATTCTGTACATTGTATTTGATCATGGCTTTCCTTCTCTTTTGTACACCTGCATGTACCTACACACAAATATGCACACACACAAATATGTACACACACAAATATATATTCTCTCCCTCTACTCCACTCTCATGAGACCTGGAGTACCATGTCCAGCTTTGCAGCCTGCAACAGAGGAAGGACGTGAATCTGTTTGAGCAAGTCCAACATGGAACATGAAAATGATCCAAGGGCTGGAGCACCTCTGCCCTCAACGACAGGCTGAGAGAATTACGGTTGTTCAGCCTGGGGAGGCAAAGGCTCCTCAGAGCATTTTTCAGTAAGGTGCTAAGGGGGGGCTGCAAGATGGCTGAGACAGACTTTTTACAGGGGTGTGGCGTAATAGGACAAGTGGAAATGGCTTTAAACTGGAAGAGGGCAGGTTTAGATTAGATATTTTAGGAAGAAATTCTTTACTGTGAGGGTAGTGAGACACTGGAACAGGTTGTCCAGAGAAGCTGTAGCTACCCCATCCCTGGAAGTGGTCAAGGTCAGGCTGGATGGAGTTCTGAGCAACTCAGTCTAGTGCAAAATGTCCCTGCCCAGGGCAGACAGGTTGATACAGGAAGATCTTTAAGGTCCCTTGCAATCCAAACCATTCTATGATTCTATGCAGCAATAAAAGGCATAAATGAATGTGTTCAATAAAACCCACAGATTAATATGCTCATTTTTCCCTAAGGAAAAATAACAGCCATAATAATCTCTTTGCTTCCACAATATATTTTACATCTTATGGAAGTAAGTGATCTTTACAGAGCCACTGCTCTTCATATAACCGCTCTGGTAGGACAGCTGTTTCCTTTGCATCCTCAATCTGCAAATACTAATGCCTTTAAAAATACTCACCAGAACACATCAAAGGGTCAAGAAGATAAATTCTTGCTGCTCAGATAATAGTGAAAATGTCAAAGCAACTGGCATAACTCAAATTTAAAATATACCTGAGAAAAACAAAGCGTTGACATTTTTAATTTCCAACACATTGCTATTTAATTTGCAAAGCATTTTGCTGTTACTGTTGCAAAAGATGAGAACTATACAATAATTTTAGCTTTAAAAATTCCAAAGGGAAATGTGCTTCAGACAAAAAAACTTGTTTTGAGCCATAAAATAGGTAATATTTGGATTTTGAATACAGATCTTGTTCAGTTTTCCTGTGTGTATATCCAGTTCTTTTCTGGGATTTCGGCAAAGGGCCATTTCTAATATATCAAATAAAAATTTATGGAAGTTTAAATAAAGGTTTTCTACTGTATAACTATTTGCACTAGAAAAAAAATGAATCACTGAATTATTATTTATATAATATCAAGAGTCAAAGACAAGTCTTCAATTTATGAGATTTCATCTCTCTTGCCCTACTATAAACATTGAAGCAGAGATAAAATTACAGGTTTTTGTAAAAAAAAAATTGTGTAAGGCAAGCAGGACAAATACTGCATAAGCATTAGTATAAAATCATATGCCGAAAAATGTGTAATTATTTTAAAATTGTACCGCAATAGTGAGGGATATATGCCAAAATACTTTGTTTCAATAATACACTGAGAGACAGTTTAAACATTGCAAACTGACTCATGCTTACATCATAAAATCCACAGAAGAATACTGAATTGGCAGGGAAAATACATTCTGTATCCATACGGATATTAGTTATTCTAATGCAGATGTATTTTTACATGGTCAGTGAGCTCAGCCTACAATGAATGGCCCCAGTGAATGTTTATTTCCACACTCTGCTTCTAACAACAGTGATAACTGAAGCACAGGGCCTAACTAAGAGTAATGATCTGGAAAGGAAAATGGTCACCAGCCCACCTGCAAGGCCATTCATCTCAGGGAAATATTTCTCACTTCAATTATTATTGCATGGCTGATAAAAAATTGATCTATACTAAACAGGGATGCCTTTTTATCAGCCTCACAGAGCAGTGCTGTTCATCAACAAAGTTCTGTCCACAGTTTATTAAGAGAAAAAAAAAATCAACAAAAACCTCCCAATAACTGGACTCTAAAACTGTTTACAGAAACCAGAGTATTTTACTCATTTTCCTCACATGAGCCACTACCAGATGCAGCCTCTGAGCATCCAGTCCTCCTTATGCCTCATCCTTTGCTCACTCTTTTTGTGGACAGGATTCATGCTGCTCCCTGAGCTTTTATTAGGATTCATTATTATATTCTGTTATTATATTCATTAAATATTCTGAAATGGGCAAACATCTGTCTCCACCGTAGGAAATATTTTTTATTTAGCTTTAGCTCATTTACTGATCCAGGTCTCAAGTATTATCTACTCATTCTGTCTCTGTGACTTCTCTTTTGTCCTCCCTAAAATACTTCCACTTTTTACTTTTTATTCCCACAGTGCTGTGTTGAAACTTATTCTTCTTTCTTGCCACAATTAATTTTCCTTTTCCTAGATATAAATTTCAGTTGCTTTTTGTAGTTTTCACTTATCCTCATCCAAAGCAGATGTAAAGCACTGAACAATCAGTATGGTGATATTTTACACTAAGTTTGCAAGAAAGTACAAATGGCTACTCGAGAATCCATGACCAGTAAATATCCAGATGCCTTCAAGAAATAAGCAAGGATGGCAGAACTTTGTCCATAGTATCCTCTTCTGTGATGTTATTGGGGCTGGGTAACATGATTGGATTTGAAAGCTTTGCTCATTTTTGGGGGGTAAATAATTGGAGATATTAACTAAGAACACATAATGTTTAAGTGGGTAAATTATGAGATACTCTCCTATCTTCTGGCACCTACAACTTATTAACTTGCTCTGCCAGAGGCTGTGTTTGGAACATCATTATTAGAAGGCAAGGAATGTAATTGCTTGAATCTGTTTCTTTAAATGTATTTTGCCATTAGCCCTTTGGAGCTGTCACAACTGCAAGATTCATTGCCTCAGCCTGTGGGGAATGAGTACGGTAAAAAGCCATCTTCACAGAGAACAAAATTGTTTCATTCAACTACATATTCTAAAATTGATGTATCTAGGCTATTTATCTAGACTCTCTGTAGTCACCACCCAGAAAAAGCTGCCTCCAGGTAATAATTTACACTGTGTGTTTTCACTGCCTTTCCTCATATGGGAAAGATTATACATTTGAAGCAGCAACTTTCTCACAATGGATTTTGGGTGTTCACTGTACTAGAAGCCTCCCAATTTAAGACAACAGAGTAGATGAATTTATTTCCAAGTGAAGTCTCCACAGATTACCTTATACTGACTGCCTTTTTTCCATTGTATAATACAGAGCAATGGGGAAGAATCTGGACCCATTTATATGGGCAATTAATAATTTATATGGCACATTATCTAGTACGCTATGCTAAAGAACAGACCTATCAGGGTTAATCCGTTCTCTTTGAATATACCCAGAGACACAGGAGCAGCAGAATGGCAGTCTTCATTGTACAAAATCCAGTATAATTTAAAAGTCTTATGGACTAGGAAAGGAACTAACAGGAAAATTAGCATGTGCTCAGTGATTCCCACAATGACTAAACCTAAATTTTTACTCCTGATGATATTATAGTTATAACCTCTCCGTGTAGGTAAAAGACTACCTTAAGTGGCCACAACAAAATCAAATTAAAATCATGGCACCCACCAACAAGGAAATATGACTGGAAAGCAAAGCTTAAAAGAGGCACAAACCAATAAACTGCTAACAGTGACTGAATTCCACTGTCAGCAAAAGCTGCAGATTTCTGGGCAGCATTCCTCCTATTACTGGGGTGGGAACAACTTCAGCTCCCCCATTCACCTCAACTTAGCAGTTCTTAATTAGGTGTCATGGTCTGAGACAAGTTCATGACAATTCCAACTGATGTTCAGACATCCAGACAGAAATCCAAACATTTACATGGATATTTGGATCTAGCAACTCAAGTGATAGAGAGCAAGACCTTAGAAAAGTCTACAAACGTCTACTCTTACAGCATGTGTAAAAAGACAACAACAAAAAGAAATAAACTGAGAACAAGTTTTGCAAGTTACTCAATAGCAGAAGAATACTTTAGGTTAATGAAAGGCATATGTTTTATCTCAAGGGTGTATTTCAAGGCACAAAATACATACATACATTTATACATAGAGATGCACAAACAGAAAATACTGCCCAAATAAAATGTTAGGTTTATTTGTGTTCTATTTATGGCCTAATCCAAGAGTAACTCTGCAGTCAATAGCAAAACCAGGAGCGCAGGTCAGAATTGCACAGGGTAGCAGCTGTTATTGTGTGCTGGGTTTGCATGGCAGGGTTTTGGCAGCAGGGAGGTACAGGAGTAGTTTCTGTGAGAAGCTGCCATAAGTTTCCTTGGTGTCTAATGATTCTAATGCCCCGTGGCTCGTAGACAGCCCTGCCACTGGCCAAGGCCCAGCACCTCAACAATAGTGGTAGCGCCCAGAGGATGACAGATTTAAGAAGGGAAGGAAGTTATTGCACAGAAGCAAACTGTAGCCAGAAAAAGTGAGAACATATGATGGGAACAGCCACGCAGGCACCAAAGTCAGTGAAGAAGAAAAGGAGAAGGTGCTCAAGGCGCTGGAGCAGATTCCCCTGCAGCCCAAGGTGCAGCCCATGGTGAGGCAGTTGTGCCCCTGCAGCCATGGAGGACCCTATGCTGGAGCAGGCGGGGGAGCCTGAAGCAGCATGGTACCCTGTGGGAAGCCTGTGCTGGAGCAGGCTCCTGGCAGGACCTGTGCCCCTGTGAAGAGAGGAGTCCACGCTGGAGCAGTGCAGTCCTGAAGGACTGCACCCTGTGGCATAGAACCACACTGGAGCACACTGTTCCTGGAGGACTGCGCCATGTAGGACAGACTCATACTGGAGTAGTGCAGAATAATTACATCCTCTGGGAAGGACTCATACTGGACAAGTTCACAGAGTTCTGTCTCCTGTGAGAGAGACCACACACTGGGGAAGAGTGTGAGAAGCCCTCCCCCTGTGGAGGTAGGAGCAGCAGAAACAAAGTGTGATGAAATGACCACAGCTCACAATGCCACTGGAGGGGAGACCGAGTCTGGAGTAAAGTTAAGCCCAGGAAAGAAGGAGGGATGGGTGGAAGATGTTTTTAAGATTTGATTTCTCATTATTCTACTCTAATTTGTGTAAGTTGAACTAATTTACCAGAGTCTATTATACCGTGAGGGTAGTTGGTGAGTGATTTCTTCCTGTCCTTACTTGCACACATGAGCCTCTTGCTGTATTTTCTCTCACCTGCCCAGCTGAGGATTGGAGCAACAGATGGATTTTGGTAGATACCTAGCCAGAGTGTTTACCACACACTCTCAATGACAGTGAAATAATGCACAGAGACCTGCCAAGTCTCTTGCACTGAGGCTGGTTTTCAGTCTAACCTACCTAATGTCCAGCACCTATACCTAGAGCCTGAAACTTGCTTGGTGATATGACATCTTTCTGTGGGAAGCACATACGTTATTCCCCTACACCTAACGCTCGCAGCACACTCCAGAGCTTTGCTGGCAAGAAGAACATCAGGAATTTGATACTGAGAAACCCAGCAACAAAGACATCCAGCCTTGCTGGGCACTATGTGTGACTGAAAGTACAGGGGACTGAGATTTAGGTCAGCCTACATAGATGTGAAATTATCAAAAAACATCATAGGGGACTTGTGCCATTGGTGTTGGTGATTTGAGGCCATAGAATAAATTCGAACTTTCGGTGTGATAGTGTATCACTATTCGAACTTTCGGTGTGATAGTGTATCACTTGTAGACCTGATACAAGAAGCTCTGATTAAGATAGATTTCAAATTGCACATATTAAAACACATATTAGAACAATTTTGTTCTAACTACAAGTTAAGAATAAAACATGAAGAGCCTTGATTTGACACCTCACAGCCATCACTGAATTGTACAGACTGGAAAACTGAAGGCAAGAGAAATCTTTACTTTCTCTTTTCAAAATGTAAGAGCATTTGCAAAAGCTTTTTCTAGCATGATGTGTGCTAAATAAACAAAATTTAACCCAAGAATCCCATATCACTGGAACTTCAAAACATTAGATAAAAAATCCCTGGTATATTATGGCAACAATGACTTTGTAACATTGTTCTGAAATGTACAGTCTAACACTTTCCCACACCTTCAAGTTCATTAGAATCTGAATTTTTGTATGGTCTCAGATCTTTATAAATGTTTTTGGACATATTTGTTACTGAAAAGAAGGGAGTTTATATGACTTACTGTTATTATGAACCACTCTAATTATGGTGTGCCTGAAACTGGACAAAAACAAAGCATATTGTAATAGATATGCACACATACAGAGGCTATCTTGGAAAGTCAAGGCCACTACTTAAAACATAGGCAAAGATAAGCAATAAATACTTCATGTCTATTTTTAAAAACATGTTAGAAACAGAAACTTCTTCACATCCCTTGGAACAAATCTATCATAAAAGTCAATGTCACACTTAACACTTTTGGGAACACACAGAGGCTTTACCAGCAGCAGAGATAATTTGTCTGGTTGCACTCCTCGTTTTGCAATTTGTTTAGAATAGGCTGGTTTTACCTGGAAGCAGTGGGCAGTATAAAGGCATACAATGAAAAACATCTGGACCCAACTTTGCATTAGATACTCATCTGACAGAGACCACTGCTCTTCATCTAGAGCCACTTGGCACTTCTGACAGTATCTTCAACTAGGTTAAACCTAAATCCCTTTGCAGGTATTTTGAGAGCTCATGAGATCTTGAAGTAGTACAGACTTCAGCAAAATATATGCTATTTATTTGATGTATTAGTGTTTATGGAAAGCCTAGATACTTTCCTCAAGAAAGAAACACATTATAGTATACTAGAATACACTGGCATCAAGTACAGAAACTATTAACTCAAAAGGTATTCTGGGCTGCCTATGTGTTTCCTAGAGAAAAGAAAAGTCAGAGGAAAAAGCTGTCTTATGTAAAATATACTCTAGTTCAAGGTGAAGCACTGTAGAAGAAATACTGTAAGAGTTACCACTGGATTACAGGAAGGCTGGTCAAAACATTTCCCTATCACTAATATTGGAAAATCTACAGTAACTGCTCTCAATGTAGTCAGAAGTTTCTAGTTGTAGCTATTTCTCCTCCCTCCCCAACACAGACTTGAGCATTGTTACTGCAAACGTTCCTAGCATGTTCACAAGCCTCAAAACGTTTGGAAATAAAGTAGTTTTCTCAACTCCATTTTGAAAAAATGCATAATTTATGGAATAATCTGCATACTATCTTATTTGGCACCCAGAAAAATTTAAAATGAGATTTTGATTAGTATCTCCACAGTAGATAAACAGACAGTAGGGTAAACATACATGTGTTCCCAGTTCTCAAATGGCACCTCACAGATCTGAATCGTCGTTATAAACGAGGGTGACAACCTTGTCACAGGTTAACTCGTTTATTGAAGAAAGTTGACAACTGAGAACGGGGTAAGGGAGTAGCCCGAAACACCACACGGTAAGCCAGAGAAAAACCTCACCAATTAACAGACAGTGCCCGCCTCACAGCGCACACGGGGTGCTCCCTCAGGACCGGAGTTCCTCAGGAGGACCAGGCGCTGAGGCGGTTCTTATACCCCTCGCGTCCCGTTGGTTGGTGCATTCTTCAATCCGTGCTGCAATTGGTCTTCTTTCGGGGCTGCTGGTTGGTCTATAACGAGAATCATTCTCAACCAATCATTTTGAAAATCTTAGATTCCATTGGTTGGTCTTATCACCCAATTACTGATCAATTTTATGTCTTCATTTACCTTACATCGTATTCTAGAATGTTCCCCTCATTCCCATTAATTAGTCTCCTAGTATTCTCCCACCTAGCGGTCACTTTCACACACTACATCAACTGTCTGCTCACAACTTATTTGTAACAATCTAATACAATGACAATTTTTACTTAAGTACTCATTAACTTAACATTACTTTATTACAATTTGTTAATTATTTCTCAAACATGTTTTTTTCATATTAACTGCTTAACCGTTTAAGGATACCTAGTTTAACAACACATTTTAACAAAATCCCAATTTATTTATAACAAATTTTTTTTGTATCAGTGGGACATTATGACGAGAGTAATTGAAAAAAATTTTAAGACTTTTTATTTTCTTATGCCTCCCTCCATTTTGTTGTGTGTGAACCTGGTCAACTTTTGCCCACAGTCTTTTTCATGACATCTGTAAAGCAGCATGGACACGCATTAATAGATACTAGTGCGCAAATATATTCAAAAAACTGGTTTGGAAAAATTTGTTTATATATGAAAAGGCAAGTATCAAGTCAGTTTTGCTTTTTTCAATGACATCTCTTAAAACTCCTTGTATGCCAATTCTACAGTAGAGCTTCACAGACTATATGAGTCATTTACATGAAAAACTTGCACAGTAAAGGCTTGGCTTCTAATTATAGAAATATGCTAGATTAATCATTTTCACTAAGTTTTAGAACAACGCTCAGCACACTCATGTCAAAAATACTAACCACCCAAAGAAATATTCCTGTGGAATAGCTTGCAAAAAAACAAAAGAAATAACATTGTTTAGCACTCCAAAGCAAGTTATCCCATTATTATATCCTTTCAGTGATACTGTTGTCCAAAATGGAGGCTTATTACCCAGTGCAAAGTGCCAATTCACACTGCAGGGAGGGGCATTTCTAATTTTTATTCTACTATGCACTAAGTAGGCAGCTGGGTGGGTGGTAACTCACAAAAGTCTGGCTCCTTGAATGCCAAAATTTTACATTATTTATCCATTTTAACAAAGGCATCAACATTCTCTTATTGCAGATTACAGAACTATTTTATTAGTTAGTACTTGACACAGCCTACCAGAGCCCAAGCTAGCTCTTTAGGTGCACACCAGTGCTGTGCCAGGTATGGGGAACTGCCCCAGGGTAAGATTTCCCAGAGGCAGAACCTTAAGAGCTAGTGGCTCTTCAATGTCGCCTGTGTCTAGGATTAGGTAAAGAATGTGAAGAAGGCTCTCAGCTTAGGTTCTGAGGCTCCAAAGGGTTTGAGGTTGGAGGGCTCAGGGACAAAGAGCCCTGAGCACTGCTGCGCTTGGGATTAAATACTGGGGCAGATCAGGGGGTGGGTACAAACAATTGACCAATAAGGGATCCTTAGGGGAGGAGTGGAGGGCAGGGTCTTACAGGGTTACAACCCATGAGGGAAGCAGGGGGAGGAGAAAAGGTCACATGGGCCAGTGGGGCATCGAGCAATAGGGGATTTCCAAAGGGGTGGAACAACTAGGGATTGGCCCAGGGTAGGATTGACAACGAAGGTACTGGAGCATAGGGTGGGGTTACAATGATGGACAGGGAAGGTGCTGGAACAAGGGGCAGCGTTACAATGATAGACAAGGAAGGTGCTGGAACCAGGGGCAGAATTTATAATGATAGGCAAGGGGCGGGGAATGCCAAACAAGGCAGTTTTAGGGGTGGATACAACTTGGGGACAAACCAACTGGCGAAAACATAGGGGTACATAGGAACAAGCCATTTTAACAATAAACTGAATAAAATAAACAGGCACCGTGACAAGTACTCAAACCCCTACTTGTTATAACTCTGACTTCTCATGCTAATTAGTCCGCATGAGCAGTTCTTCCCTCTGTTTGAGTCTGGGGTCTATTTTGCATGGTCAATGCCTTGCTGGACGTGATCTCCCAATGTCTGAATTACCTTAGTCAGCTCTGTTCTGCTGACTTCACCTCTGGTGGCTTTCATCCAGATAGCCCATTCATTTTGGGATTGCCTTCCCTTTTACCTAAAACAATAGATTAGCCAAGCATACAATGTTCACAATGGAATTGCTTAGTCATAACTGCCTAGCTAGTGATTAACTTGAAAAAAATTGCAAAGTTTGACTCAGGTCTTGAGGGGCTCAGATCTTGAGGGCCTCAATGTCAATGTAAATCCACACAGATTTTCCCAGCTGTCGGTGTTGACATCATTAAAAAAAAAGGTAATATATTGGATGATCTTAAAGTGATATTTTTAGAAGCAAGACTGTTCCAACCTTGAACCACAGCATTCCTTTAAATATCTGTTGATTCAGGGCCTAAGTGAGTGTTTCAGTAAAAGCAGGTTACCTGTAGCAAAAAGCATTGCCAGTAAATCAGGAGTTTCTGACATACAATATTCATCAAGCCTGATGAGTTTCATGAGACCTGAGGGGAACATCCTTAAAGAACATTTCAGAGAAATACTCCCATAGTACACTATCAGGAAGAATTTGCTTGTTAAGCTTTTACAAATTATTCTTTGGATACCTGGACAGACCATTCATATTGTGTGTTTCTGTATATAGGAATTAAGACAGTAAATTCTCTTCTTATATGATATTCTCTACCATTACACAGAGGAATGCCCATAGAACAATTGCCTGGTATTCTTTGCCCTAATTTAGTTTTACATTACATGAGATGGATGGAATTAGTAAAGAATATGACCTCACTGGGTGGCACTGTCCCAAAACCTAATCCTAATTCTACCACTTTAGGAAGAAAGCTGTGATATCATAGCAAAAATAAACTGAAAGTCATTACAAACTAAAAGTTTCACAAATGCACAGTGTTAATACAAATTACTTCTGGCAAACAGATCCTGCAGTCTGACTATGAATTATGGTGTTAAGAAGGTGGAAAAGTACAAAGATTTTTGTTTCTGCAATTGCTATTTCATGGGTAACCGGACTGTACCACTGGATTAGATTCAAATGTAAGTGCATAAATAGCACACAAGAAGGCATATCAAAGTTACTACCTTGATCAGCCTTCAGCAGAAGAGGGTAAATGTAGAAGGGTACAGCTGCAACAAGAAATTTATTCTCCTGAGAGCTGCTCTGATTCAACTTATGAGAAACATGAATGATTCAGTATAGATTATAATTACGTACTGTTTTTTTACAGTAAATCATGAAAAACTGATGGACTAGTGATGCCTTAGGATTTTAACTTTTATATTTTTCATATCCTGTACTGCATTAGTGTATAACTCTGAACTCCATATGGAGTGTTAGTTAAGTGTAATCACATTTTGGTCAGGCAAAACAATCCTTTTAGGCTTGAAATTCAAGGATACTTTACTTCCTCAGGCCCCAAAAAGTACAAATAAAAGTGAATCAGGATGGGAAGCAAACTAGGGGAATATGACTTCATTACCTGAAGCTATAATTGGAGGATTAACCCCTGATATTCAAATAGGCCAAACTTTAATGTGTCTGAAAAACTCATGACCACCATCCTTCTTGGATGTAGCCCCTTCTCAGAGGGTTTTGACTGCCCAAGGTGTATCTATTGAAGGCCTTTAATAAACACCTACTTTATTCTCTTAACCTTGTCCAGCCTCTGGTCTAGGTGGCCACTCCAAGGCATCACTAGAATTCTTCTTGTAACAAAATATTATCCTTTTGCAGACAAACTTTGCAAACTATCAAAAATATTATACAGTTTCACTGTACATCTAATATTGAAGTGCACAATTTAATATCAGCAATACAAAGGGATGCTTGACAGTCACAGCCAGGGTACCTACATTTTGAAGTAGAGCTTGGACATTCCTTCAAGTAAATCAATCATTGCCTCTCCCCTTCACCTCACATTATAATTCATCTTTAAATCAGCACTGGTTTTGCTGTAATTCATACAGAAACTGGAGCACTTTGTAAATTTCATTTCTCCATTTCCATTTTCATGCTATAGCTGTATTCCTATTAGCATGCCTATCATGCTTTATGTCACATGAAACAGAAAGATTCCTATGCCCAAGTAAACTGTTGTCTTGGGGTGACTGTATGATGCCTGTATCCCCAAATCGTCTGTTCTGTTGGTGTTGAATATTAAATTCTGCAACTTTAAGACTGGTTCCAGGAGTGAAGGGGGAGAAAGAAGAAGTGCAGAGTTTGTTATCAGAGTTTGTTATCACTGACTCCCCCGCATTCCTGCTCACAGACTGTGTTGTCTGTGGTGGACAGTGAGAGAGAGCTCTCTTTCTTGTTTTTGGTTAGTTTTTCTGGCTAGCCGAGGCAGAGAAGCTCCCTGGACTGTTTTTTTTTTTTTCCTTTTTCCTTTTTCCTTTTTTCTGGAACTGTTTGAACCTGTTCTGAAACATCCAGAAGAGCACCAGGAGCTCACACCTGTGGCCCACCAGGCC
The DNA here is from genome assembly GCA_013400855.1 of Buphagus erythrorhynchus. Classification (NCBI taxonomy): domain Eukaryota; kingdom Metazoa; phylum Chordata; class Aves; order Passeriformes; family Sturnidae; genus Buphagus; species Buphagus erythrorhynchus. The sequence goes on along the minus strand of VZTT01042619.1, from coordinate 163,279 downwards.
TGGCCTGGGCCGCGCCATTTCCCAGCACCGGAGGGACTGAGAGCACCTGAGTGAGCCGGGCAATCCACGGAAAGAACTCTTCTAAATCTGTCATCTCTTCAGAACAGCGAGAGGTTTTGCTGCTTGGTATTGTTCATTTTTGTGCTGGGAGGTGTATTGCCTGTTGAATAAACAGTTTGGTTTTTTTCTCCCACTTCTCTCTGAGGAAAATACTTTTTTCCCGAGCCGATTGGGGGAGGGACTGCTTGAATCTCTTTCCTAGGGGGACCCCATTCAGAGGTTTCCTCCCAAATTTGCCCTAAACCAGGACAACTGTATTTACTTACAGTGTATACAATACATGTGGTCTATCTATGTACACACTGGAAGCATTGCCACTATTTTAGAAACGTTTAAAAAACACATAACAGCTCACAGCTACTTTAAAGGAAAAATACTAAATATTTATGGTTTTCAGTAAAGTAAGCTAATCTTCAACAGCAGGAAGACCGATAATACTGTCTCTGTTCTACTGAATTCTTCCCTTCCAACTCCAATTCAAAACTGTACTTGTTTTGGTTGTCAAGACACTGAGCTTTGATGTAGGTGCCACTGTTTACAGATTGAGCCTCATCAATCTTTCTCATTTACTTTGTCAGCTTTTTTTTTGTGTCAGCTTTTTTGCTCTTTACCTTTGTCTTTCTGTTGGTCTCTTTCACTTTCAGTTCTCTTGGAAATTAGAAAGTAAAAATGTTTAAAGACTATCAAGCTTTTCACTTATCAACAATGGCACAATTGATATGAGAATTAACTAGAAAGCAGTAACACACAGCATCCTCTAACAACAGCTTTTATAGCATGATTTTTCTTGAGCAAAATGCTCCTGACTGTGCAATTTAATAATGCTTAAACCATTATCCCTGGAAGTTTCTACCTCAAATGGAACTACTGACCTCACCATATTGCAAATATGTGGTCAGAATGTTCCCACTGACTTCATAATTAATAAACCACTACTAATAAGGACAAATATATTTCAGGATATGAAAAACAGAAATCCAAGCTCTCTGAATAGTGACCCAAAAAAGTGAATCTTGCTGTCATTGAAACTGGAAGCAAATCAGCTTTGGAGGTTAACCAGACAAAGGTTGCAATAGGTGAAATAGGTGAAATAAGTGAAATCTGTTGAAAAAAAAAACATTAAGGTACTGAGAGAGACAGACAGAAAAGCTATTCAAAAAACAATATAAAACACGATGAAGGCTTTAATACTGGGCATTAGCCTAGAACTTTGAGTTACAAATGAGATGTAGGAAAAATAAAGCAGAAATTCTCATTATTTTCTCTGGTTTTTTTAGCTTTGGGACTTACTTGTGCACAAATGTTGTGGGAGTTGTTGGCTCTCTAAAAGTATTAGGCTACAGTTTTGCCCAGATATTTCACTGAATTTCTAGTATACAGTAGTAACTCTGTATTTTTACACGAACTTCAACAATATAAATACATCATATGCTATTTAGTGGTGGTTTTCCCAGTCTGAAATCTGGCACACATGAAAATACTCGCTACTTCTATGTCCTACAAATTTTATAATGTCTAATTCCTTATCATCAGAAACATCTGTTAGATTCTTCAACTAGGTTGGTTTCTATTGGTCCTTTTTTCTAATTATGCCTTCCTTACAAGCTGGATGACTGCATCAGTAATTTGACCTCAAGTGGAAGTAGTGCATGGAAAGTGCTTGTGACTGGTTGCAAGATGCAAAAATGCTTTCAATTATTCTTTTGCATTCCCTTGAGATGTTAACTGCTACCCAACAGCTCTTAAAACTGTATATATTTGTTAGTTTAAGGACACCACATGTGGAAACCTCGTGAAAGATAATTTGAGGTGCCTCACACATACCTGGTGAAACTAATCAGGATATATGATCATGCAACTTCAACTAGTTTTGATACAGCTTAGCTTTAGGGCAGTGTGAGGCTCAGATAAGTCTTAAGAGACCCGATGCTTGCAATGTATGGGGTAAAGTTATTTTTTAAGCACATAAGATTTTTGTTTACTTAAACTGGGCATTTCAGGTCAGCAACAGAACCTGGGATTTGTCCATAAGTTACAGCTGAATGGCAATAATTGTTGCTAGTCTTACCAGGACTACCATTTGCCAAAGTGAATCAATAATTGTTAGCAAAAGGACAGAAATTATGTAACAGAGGTAGATAGATTCTTGATTGCCATTAATGATGTTCTGGTGAAAAAAGAAAGGACTTTGAAAAATTTGAGTATCTAATTCTTGACTTGAAACTGGGCACAACAAACAGCTGTGGATTAATTTAATTTTTAATTTTTAATATGACACATTTTAAAGTGACAGCTAGAAATATTTTTGGCTACTATATGGAAATATCACTTTTAGCCATTTCAGAATAAGTGAGCCACACTGCACTTATTAAAGGTATATTTACTAAACTTTAGAGAAATCAGATTTAGCTGATGAGAATTCAATATTTATATAAATTTCTCCCTGGTCATTTGTTCTAAATTGCTATTTAGTCATGACATCTCTTGAAAAGGATAAAAGAAGTGGTAGTGATGATTGTGTACTAAAAGAAAAGGAGAGGAATTGTTAATATACTGCATTCATTGCCTAGCTAACTTGTAAATATTCCCTTTTTCCTATGTTCTTGTCTTTAAACTTCCGAACAATTTTGAGTTTTACCTTAATGATTGCATTTTGGGAAGGCTGGTAAACAGTCTAAATATTTGAAAAGTCAGGCGCTACTTTTATCTTTGGGTGTCAACAGTCATACATAATGACAAGAGGCTTTTAAAACTGGCCAAATCTTCAAGCACCATGCTTAATCAGGTGAGCCTCTTTGTGTCTGGACAACAAATGCTTATTAGCATATAGGTACCTAAGTCTTTCCACTGAACACAAAAGAGAAGACACAAATAATTTTAGTGTGCAAATTATTACTGTTTATATTATTTAAAGTTGTGATTCATGGTTAGTTTGCAAATAAAATCAAAGTACAGAATCTATACCAAATAGTTATCCATGCATTCTGTGCTAATTAGCTCTCCATGCATCCAGAAGTTGTGGATGTCTATTACTGCAAATATTCAAAGAACGTCTGGATGGGATTTTAATAACCTCATCTAATGGAAGGTGTCCCTGGCCATGGCAGGGGGATTAGATTAGACAATCATTAAAGGTCCTTTTCAACTCAAACTGTTCTGTGATTCTGTGATTCTATGGTGATTCATCTGCTTTAGAGGTAATGTACATATTTCCAAAAATTGTGGAATTGCAGTATAATTTTAAAATGCATTTCATTAAAAAAAGAACAAAACAAACAAACAAACAAAAAACCCCAGTAATGATGAATTTACTGGAATAATGCACATTATATCATTATCTTGAATGTTTTTGACAGTTTTCTTCCCTCACTTAAGATTTAGCTAGAATTCAAGTACTATATGAAAAGTATATGGTATAACAACACACCAAATGCCCTGATGGTGGTCACTAAAGAGTAGGAAAAAGAATAGGCACTGTCAATCCCCCAGAGAGATCTCCTGCAGTACACTCATGGAATTTTTCATGGTCTTTACCTTTGGGACTTAACAAGTCTATAATTTTTTAACTCATTTAGCACATTAATACCTCACTATCCCTCAATATTAAGTTCTATAGCTCAATAACTGCTTGTGTGAAATATCCTTCTTTAGTTTGTTTAAATTAACTACCTCCTAGCTTTATCTGATGACCCACAGATCTGTCATTGGCACTGAAAGTTCTTCCCCTTTTACCACTCCTGTCCTTTTCATGATCTATCAAACCCTCTATCACATTCCCCTCTCAACCATCTTTTCCAGACTACATGTCTACATAATGTCTTTTTGTTCTAGAAGCCCGACCACCCTTCCATCTTCCTTTTCTTTTATCTTATCAAATCTTAATATGTCTTTTGGAGGTAAGGAGTGGAGAAAATGGAATATAGATGCACCTATAACGCTCTAATTATAAACTGCACTGAGTCCTTACAGTGTAACCTAGTTTTCTGGTTTGTTTTCTACTCTTTTCCTAATCATTTTTACTACTAAATCTTTTTTTGCATAAGCACTAGCAAGTTTTAGTTTCCGTCCATTCTCATTATGAATTCTAATATACAACAAATGGCTTGCTGTGTTACAAGGCAATCTACACACTATTTAAACATCTATGTTAATCCTTGTTCCCTAAACACATATGTGCATATGTGTACTTAGAAATCCAAGTAATGCATGACTGTGAGAACAAAGATGCATAAATTCTCATTTAAACAGATTCTAAATATCTGAAAGGTACTGTCTTGTCATGTTTCTGATAGTGGCATTGCATTTCATTGTAGTCTATAAGCAAGTATTGTCCTATACATTGAAATCAATGCGTTTTTGTTTCCCTTAGCATATGGCTCACAGAGATGACTAAAATCCAGACATCTCAACTGAAACCCTTCCCATTGTCAGAGCTTTGACAAAATTAATTCCCTCCTAGATTCCTTCACTTGTGCTTACATGCAAACCCCAATGTTCCCTTTTCTTTTTATTAAAATTCTGGCATGGTCTTTTGCTCTACCCAGTATTCGTTTTAGGAAATTAATATTTTGAGACTTGTAGGTTCCTGATGGAATCAGTTGAAATTCACCACTTTATAACATAATTCAAACACTTGAAAATGATGTCTTAAAGAAGCTTATTTTTATGGAGCGTTTACAGTTTCCTCTTGAGCTTGGTGGGTTAGAGTTTTCTTCCTCATGCTGCAGTTCTTGAATTGGGACAAAAAAACTTTTTGTTTATCTGTAGGTAGCCAGCTAAGTGCTTACACAGAAATAGAAGACAACACACTTTTTAATGTATGACCCAAGGGGCCAATTCTCATTAAAACAAACCACATCATACATCTCTGTGTAACTGGGGCAGAAATCTACTTTTTGACTGTGTGCACTTTTACAAAGATTGAGTGTTTGAACAAGTTGGAAGCATGTTTCAGATGAAAACTGATGTGCAGAGCAGCTATTCAGATGAAAAAACCCTGGACAAATCTGGGAACTGAGCAAGTCACCTTTGCTCTCAGTCAGATAATTTGGAAGAATAGGTGGTTTTCGCAATACAACAGCATAGAGATTATAGCTTCCCTAAAATAAGAGGGATATGCCCTTCCAGAAGAGGTGATAACAGATTCTGATTTCTAAACAATGCTTTCTATCCCTACGAGCAGTATATTTCCATGGGAATTGCTGTTTTCTTTTGTAGCACGTATTTGCCCTGGGCTTTGCAAACTGTTTGTTTTGAGATATTTTTGAAACCTTTTGTGGCTGGTAAAATCCTTATGCCTTCTTCACACGTACTATCCTTTTCCTGATTTTTATTACTTTTGCAGAGGTCTCATCACTTCTTGTAACGTTCAAATAGCCTTAAATATTAAAATTTTATCTTTATTTGTAACCTATGACAAGTTTGTTTAGATTTCTTCTTTCAAAGAAAAATAACTTACCATTCATAATTAAGAACCAAAAGAAACATGGCTGCTTTACACAAGATTACTTTTGAGCAAGCCTGATTGTACTTGTTGTACTGGAAGAAATACTGAAACTTTCAAAAGAAGAAGAAAAATTTTAGAACAGTAACGCCTTCAGGTCAGACACCACACACCCACATTTTGGCAATATTTGCTCTGAGTTCTGAATATTTTGTGTTTGATTTTCATTCAGACTTACTTTAATACTGGAGTTTTCTTATTTTCTATTGAGGTCTGAAGACAGCTTAAAAGCCAGCACTTTTCTCTTTGTGTCAGCCAGCTTGGGTAGAGATCTGGTATGGTGATATAGTTACTGTGTTGCTTTCAGCTTTAGTTTGTTTTGTAAAATTTTTTTTCAGTTTTACATGCCTCAAGTAGTAATTTACTTCTGACAATGGTTACATATCTGTGCCTAAACAGACAGAGCCAAGACAGTGTAATATGCAGACCTACTCTACTACACAAACTGTTTTCCGTCATCAAATACTCCTTGAAGTACCCATCCCTGGGTCTGTACTCACAGCTACAGAATTATCAGTCACCAAAATTGGTAAAAATGTGACTTTATGGGGAAAAAAAGAAGACAAAATGGTGGAACAGATGCAAATATTTCTTGCTTCTTCTGTATCTCGTCATTACACCATAGGCTCATTTAATAATGCTTAGAACGAGATTGAGAAAAACAAGAGGAAAAGATAAGAGAAATCTTCTTACTGTCAGTGTTACAACAGCTCACATTAAACTCCTGAGAGCAGGAAGATAATCTAATAAAGATATAGTAAGCAATCTGGGAGTTGTGTCACTTCTCAAGTTATTTTCTTTCATCCAGAGCTATGATATACATTTGAATATTAGGTCAAAGGATCTGAAGAATTTTTTAAAATTATTTTTCAGCTTTGATACTAGTATTACCTACTTTTTACAGATGTCTTCTGCAAAAGTAGCTTTCACCAACTATGGTTAGTTTCTTTTCAAAGCATTTATTATTTTCTGTCTCCAAAATAAATATGTCCCACTCCAGTCCTCACTGATACAAAAAAAGCAGCTATTGAACACATGTACATTGATAACATATTTTTATCTGCTAGTACGATTGTCAAAACATACTCTTATAGTATGTAATATCTAAGCAGATTTCTGCTTTCTCTGAGTACACTCCTCTGGTTTTTGATGAGCAGTCCAAGCTGCATCTTCTGCCTTGGTGCTGTCCTGAGCTGCACAAGATGCTTGTTCTTCTTACTCATTTGGACTCTTTCTCACTTGTCCATGTCTTGATCACACAGGCTATGGCCCAGAAAGCAGAAAGTGGAAGAGATTGAGATTAACAACAGTGAACTCAAGGTTTGAGAGGTATTTAGTAGGCAGGTGATGGGGAAATGGCACAACCCTCAGTTCACTGTTCCACCCAAACCACCCATTGCCTATGAGAAAGCTCTCCAAAGGGCAAGAGAAAAAGACAAAAGCAATCATGAAACATACTTTAAGAAACCCACTGACAAGGACATCAGATACCATCAGAACAAAATAAAAAAAAAAAGAGAGAAAAATAAAAATAAAAAAATTCTAAGCAAGCACATATAAAAATAGACTGTGCATAAAGCAGTCTAGAATAACCTGTTTCCTCTACACTTACAACCCAGTGATAAGAAAAATACTAGCAAATTAAAAATTACTTTGCTATTTTAACTGGGACTTAAAACACCAATGACAAAGTAACATTTTAGACATCAATAATATTATACAGCAGTTCTAGTGTATTACACTATCAGATACTGAGACATCTGAGATAAATTCTCACTTTTCCCCAGTTAGGAGACAAGCCTCTGTGTATTCTTCACCTACTTTAGGTCGAGTTAAATTGAGTACATTCTGCCTTTTGCTGAACTTCTCACATTCAAAACCCCAAGCTTTTTCCATTATCTCGATTACAAAGCTGTTCTCTCAATC
>VZTT01042619.1:121424-155749 GCA_013400855.1 Buphagus erythrorhynchus | reverse complement strand
TATGGGGTGAGTGAAGTGTTGTACATTTCCTTTTCGGCATTTTTTTATTGTCGTCTCCCCTTTTTTTCATTTCATTAGCCTGATTATAATAATTTTGAGTCCAAAACTTCAAGTATTGAGTTGGCATTTGCATACAGACATATGATCAGAAAAGTCTGTAATTTAGTGTTCATAGGACAGTTATTCCCTCTCAATGTTTGTACAAAACTATTCTGGTAGGATGGGTCTATAAAAATCTAAGTAAGGCACCAGTGTAATCTGTAGAAATGCATTGACTTGACGCAGGCCTTCCACTGCACTAATCTCATCTTTCACTAAAGATTTAGCTAGATGCCTACTGCATGTAATAAGCAGTTAGGTTGAAAAGGTTTTCCTGGGTTTGCCCTGCTTTGAAGTGCTTCCTTTTCACTCAATTCCTCCGTGCATGTGTGCTTGCATGCATGTCCCTGCCAGCTTCTGAGTTGAGCGACTGATTTCAGTCCAAGTTTGCCCAAATAAGGATGGCAAACATTTCTTTTGGTGACTCACAACTCCTTTCTTCCATACAGCTCCTTAACTTGACCAATCAAGTGGCTCATGTTGCTGGTTAAGCTCCCAGACAGATGCTCTTGCAGGGATGGCTTAAATGTGCATTGGTTCCCTGAGCTTGTTTAATGCCCCATGCTGTCCTTGCCAGAAGCTGAACTAGCACAACTAGTCTTGAATGAGTAGTAAGGAATTGTATAAAAGAATGGAGAGCAGCTGTTAATGTTCTAAATTTCTGTATTGTTAATGAAAGCAGGTAGCTGGGTAGAAGATACAGACCCTTTCAGTGCTCTGAACAAAGGAAACAACTCCACATGTGAATACTTTTCACTGGACATGAGAAGTGAAGAAACCCAGTTTGTTTGTCAGCCTAGGTATTATTATGGGGTTTTACCTATTCTGAGTTTCAGCACTCAAATTGTTGTTTGCTTGTTAGGACATTCTTTCAGGTATATTGAAACTAGAAAACTGAACGTGAATTGGCTGGGTAAATGGGCTGGAAAGGATGCGAAAGGTCTTCTGTAAAATTAAAAAAATAATAATTGTTTCTCTTATACCTGCTCAGAAGTTCTGTTGAAAGATTTCTCAAATACAGAATAATGTGGAGAGTCAGATCTAAGGGAGATTCTGTATTGTCCCCTCAGATTGGCAATGAAGTGGTAAAGAATGGCAAACAGCAGCAATCAGAGCTTACACTTCAACACATTTCTTGCAAACACCGAGGATTTCCATGCAGTGGATGCTTCCTTCCTAGGTCTTGCAGCTATTCTCAGCCATGTAGAGAGGAAGCTAGAAAGAACCAACAATGGAGCTGGATCCTGCACTACCTGACTCCCAAGGATAAGTATAGCCTTGTTTAATTTCTGCAGGTCTAAGGCACAGTTTTTGTCATGCCATTACCCATTCTTTAGCAGCTGAAATACAGATTACGTGTGCCTGGCCAAAATATGAATGACTGAGTCTGAATTTACATTTCATAGGCAAAATGGCTTTCTGGATTCCCTTTTCTTACAGATGTATATGAGACATATACAATGCTGAGAAAGAGAGTTTGGAAACAAATGAGGAAAAAGACCTTCGAACCTCTGCTGTTGGAAGAGCACTAAACACTCTTCTGACTCAGGCTGGCAGTTGCCAGAATCTTGGAGGCATCACTGGAGCTCTAGGTGTTTGATTCTTCCCATGTTCAAGCAGACAGGACTGTGTGTACACTTGTGAAGAACAGAAATATAGAGAACAGCCTAACCAAATTGCTGTATTTTTCTTCTATTAGGAATAGAATACCCTGCAAGACTCTGGGTTTTGCACATTTATTCAATCAAAAATAAACAGATTTCAAAGGATAAAGCAATTCTATGGTTGTCATGCCATGCTGTTTATGGGCAGCCATTGGTTAGCAAATGTCAATCTTTTTACAAGGAAGCTAATAGGAGATTCCAACAGTCCTGCCAAAACATAGGAAAGGAAAGTTTCTTGTTTTTATGGTAAAAAAGATGAGACAACAAAGAAATCTCTTTTCAAACATGTATTTTTAGGGGAAGAACAATAAGGCAGTGAGGCTGTCTTAGCCACTGTAATTACAAAGCAATCGGGTTTGAGAGAAAAGGTTCAGATCTAGAGAAACCACACATAGCTGTTGGCAGAAACTTTCCAATTCACCAAAAATTGCCTTCAAAAGTCCCCTCATGATAAGGAGTACATTTGTAAATCAACACTGAGCTGATTAATAATAACAACTATGCTCTATAGTTGCATAATTCTCCCATCTGATTTTTTTTGTTACCTTTCTGTTTGTTTTATGATGGAGGAAGCTTACCAGGACATGCAGCATATGAAATGAGTTTTCAGACTTCAGTATGTACTCCAGAGTGGTAGAGGTTTGGCACACAGCCGGGCTGGAAGTTTAAGGAATGGCAGGCTCCATGTATGACTACAGTTGCCACTGAATGTGTGAACCCCTAGTTTATGGTGTGCTAATGCTATCAGGCTATGTGTCTGCAAGACACATTCTTTTCCATTTCCAAAAGAAAGAAATACAGTGTACAGGCACCTAATAAGTTGCTGTTTAGCAGCTGTTTGGCATATCCTACACAATGACAGGTGCTAGATAGTTTCCAGTAAGTTACTCCATAGTGACCAATAGAGAAACTTCCTTGTTTTTATCATTAAGTAAGGAAGAATCTGTATCACAGGGTTTGACAGGACATAAATGCACACGTTATTTATCCCACTATAATTTGTGATGTTGACAGTAAGTTTGGATAGAGCAACAGAAGTTAAGGTTTTGTTTTTCCCTTTTAGAATGAGTCTGAAATATTTACAGAGTCAGGGGAGATCTTGATTTCTGGTAAACTATTCAGAATGCCTCTAATTGCATTCAATTTTAGTATCAGATCAGCTCACAAAGGAACACTGCACTTTGATTTAGCAGAATGAATGCTGATAGATGGCCAGAATTTGAATTTTGTGAAATATCATTAGTTATCCTCAGAAGTGCTGTCTTTATGCTATTCTGAGGTCTGAATATTTAGATGAATTAGAAGGAGATCTCAATTTGCCAAAAGACTATGTAGCTGGAGAGTGACTTGCTCATCATTGCCAAAAGACAGAGCAGAGCATGGCTCTTTATATAATAACATGAGGCTTTAATAAGATATACAGAGTTTGGTGATAACATTTTCTAAAATGGGTGCTATCAGCTCAACCTATGACAAGACAGCAGCTGATGGCAATTTCCAGATACTATATAGGCTGCCTTGAGCCTGTCATCATTAGACTTATCGACCGTAAGCATTTTGATTGGAAGCAGTGATGTGCACACAGTTAACTCACAGTGGACTGTGTATGTTAGGCTTGCATTATGGTTGCTATCTGTGACATCCAGTCAGGCTTTGACTTTGCTCAGGAGACACAGTTGGAATTTTCCAGCACCTTCTGTGTACCAGCCCTCTATAAATAGAAATTTACAACTACAGATGACTCAGCCAGTCTTCCTGACCCCCCAGTATTCCTGAAAGAATAGATCTCAGGCAGATTGTAGCAGAACAGATCATTTTCCCAAAAGTCTGGATACTCATATCAGTGATGGGACATGGTTGCCCAGTGTCTGTAGGTCAGGAGGCAGACAGGCAGTAGAGGATATCCAGTACTTGCTATAGTCAAGCACAGAGACTGGAAAAAGTAGTTACTGAAGTGGATAGCTGAAAAGTTATGGGCAGATGGATTATGTTCTCTTTGTGGAGGTTTTTTCTCTTTCCAGGGAAACAGCAAGTCTCTGTGCTTAGCATGATATGAACATAGAGCTCATCTCAGACCAAGGAGATCACTCAAGCAAATGATAGCTTTGCAGTGAGAAACCTCTGAGTAAGAAGCGAACTTTCTAACCCTGGAATCATGCAAATGTTCAGCTAACTGTTGAGAAAGGTCAGGGTCTCAGAGGTCTGAAGTCACAGGCTGGGCTTCTCTTGAATCTGCCAAATCATGCTTCCCCACTACTCAGAACCTGTTGTGAAGCCAGCACACAAGTGTCTGAATCAGAGGAATTCAGCTGAAATTTTATTCTCAAAGGGAAATTGTAATGAAGGAAATTTGTTTGAGCACACAGCTGCACTGGCAGAACATTACTTCAAATACTATGCTTCAACTCACAGTTCTTTTTTATGTTTTAAAATCTATGTGCCCTATGTGTGTCAGGCGAGACTAGTCCTCAGGTCTGACCTCTAATCTTGATAGGAGGACCATGGGATACAGAGAAGTTTTGGCACAGGCAAAACAGACTCTGTAAAGGCTGGCCTGGCAGATCCAGAAGTGTCATACCTTCTATTCCATTCTTCCTTAGTTTACAGAAGAATTTCCCAAATCATTCCTTGACAGCTGCAGTCTGTGATTATGTTGTGAATACTACTGGTGAATACACAAAATATACAGTCTTCTATACGAAACCTAATCACACTAAGTTCTTAGTAAAGCAATCTTTTATTCCAAGGTTATTCAGCACAATTTATTACTGACATTCAAACAGTCTCATCACTGTTGCTACAGTTTCAAATTATTTTCTAAAAATAGCCACAAAATTGACACTATTTACAATACAGCATATGCAGATTTGTATTCCTTGGTATTTTTAAGACCCACTGGTTTTTGTCTTTTCAGATTTTAATTTGAGAATGAACTTTGCTTATAGTGCTGTTCATTGCAATAAATGGCCTTCACATATGCATTTATTCTACAGTTTTCCATCGTAAATTTCTGAAACAGTGCCAAGACATTTCACCAATAATACTACAGTACTTCTTTTTAAAAACAAGTGTTTCGAGGCAAATGAAACAGAAAACACACCCAAACTGCTACGAATCATCATCCTGAAATAGCTGCTTTGTTGAAGCCCTTGTTCCATCTTCTTAAACTTTGTGTTCTTTCATTTCCACATATACAATCTTTATTTCTTTCTCCTATGCTGATAAGTAACTTATGGACTTCACATATCATTATGAGACATATAACCATATTTCCAGCTATTTCCAGATATTCAGCTTTTATCACACAGTAGTTCTTAAAATACAGAAAGAAAGATAAAATGAGTGTGATTATAATAGAAGACATTAATAAATACCCCAACATCTTCTGGATTTGCTAATGACCAAATGATATGCAGAATGTAAATGATATAAGCTCCCCATTTTTCCCCAAATGTGAGTACTTGCTGATTGTAGAGGACCAAAATTACCCCTTTCAGTTTGATTTTCTTTAGAAAGACAGAGAAAGCGAAACATCTCTCTTTCCTGTATTGTGCACAGAGTTTGAAGCAAGAAGGAAACTACTTCAGTTAGAAGAATACTTTTATCCTGTGAATTTTAAGTTAAATTTCCAAATTAAAAATATGCATTGAGTCAGTTTCCTCCAATGCAAGTCTGACTTTTTAAACAGTTCTCTTGTTCTGTTTTTATCTTGCAGTTGCTGCTTTTTAGGCTGCTCCACAGACAATAACCTAACAACACTAATTTCTGAAAGTTGTATGATAGGCAAGTTGCCTACATTAATGTTTGGCCAAAGGAAGGATGTTTGGTATTTGTTAAGACCTTTTTTACAACCTTATACTGAATAATTTTTGAATATTTGTATGAATCTAAAGTCAAATGGCTTCTTTTGGGTTTTGTGGTTTTGGTTGGTTGGTTGGTTGGTTGGTTGGTTGGTAGGGTTTTTTGGTTGGTTTTCATCTTTTACTGATGCATCATCTTACAGCAGCTGCAGTGGGGTACATCTGCCTCTTATTTTGTACAACAGTAAGAGAACTTCAGCTCATAATCAAAAGTATATGGTTGCATTAAAGGCAAGTTCCTTGTATTTAAATCACCTTCAATGGCGAGAAAAACAGAAGCAGTTATGCAGCTACAAATCATAAACAGAATATTCAAACTGTTTCTTATCATGAACACCATAATCTCCACACAAAAATCCTTTAAACTTCACTGGCATAGTTCATTTAAGTAGGTGATTTTGTCTGATCAACTATTCTTTAATAATTTTGTTGAGCCTTTTTAAAGAAATAATTTCTCTGCAGGTAGTATCATAAAAAAACCCCACATGCTACCAAAAACATGGATCAGATAAGACCATTGCACTTAGAGGCAAATTGAGGCAGAAAAGTCCCTCAGAATGTGTTCTTACAAAGGGTTATAGGGATGTTTTTTATTGTACCCCTTATAGAATTATAGAATGGAAAGTTTAAATTCCCCTCACTATTGTTACTGAGCAGCTCACTGCAATACCTATGGAATTGACCCAGAACAACATGGACAGTCCTGAAAAAATCAGTGATATAGAGGAATCACAAGAAGTTAATGATAGCCTTCATAACCAAAACTTGAGTGAGATTGAGAAAACATCAAGCTCAAGAACTTGACAGCTGTAAGACCTGGAATATTTATCTAACTTACTTATGTATTACATTTGCTTAGAGAAAAGCAGTGCTGGGACATTCAGTCGAGACAATTACTTGGAAAGTAGCCACAAAAATTCAATTTCTGAGATGAAATCTGCATGTACAGAAGTTTGTGATGCAGCAGTATGGCACCATTCCACCTCACACTTTATGTTTTGCTCTGGGTAGTGTATTTGAAGCCTATTTGCCCCAGATGAGCCATGCAGTGGGACTTCTGTGTGAGAAGGGACATCTGCCTTTGTGGTCAGTCCCCACTTCAAGTGTTGGCCATTCAGGTTTTGTAAGCTGCATTGCTATAACTTCACTGCCCATGTGGCACAAGTTGAACAGGATCCTGATGATTCAAATTAAGTTTATTTCAGTGCTTAAGTGCTGCCATCCACATTGCTCAGTGGTATGTCAGTGAGAAATAGCCCTCTGGAACAAGACACCTACCAGCAGGTGGAAAGCCTTGGTTCACTCACAAGAACCCAACTATTATCCTGACAAAACTCTGTGCATTTCTAGCCCTGCTACTCAGCAGAAAAATGTTGATTAGCATATTATTCAGAATTGGTTACTACTCAATTAACACAGAAGGTAATAGCAGTCCTGACAAAATTAAATCCCCATTTACAAATTTTAATTTTCCACAGCTGTTCTTTTAAACAAATAACCATTAGTACAATGCGAGGGCTCCCCACACAGTGTGCTGCTTAGCACTAACAAAGCCCCCACAAAGCTCTCCAGGCTCCCAGCTGACCTGGTAGGGCAGTATTGTCTGGGCAGCCACTGCAGCAGCCCACTGGCACTAGAGTGGCACGCACATACATTTAATAATGGTCCCCATTCTTTTCAATGTACACGACTGTGCCTGCTTTGACTCAGCAGTGTGCTGAAGAAATTATTTATGTACTGTAAAATGCTCTTCTGTATGAAACCTGCCTACCACCAGTGGCAAAGAAAAAAGGAGAGAGATCAGGAAGATTATGTGGGAGAAACTGCAAACAGCAGAAAGAAACTGTAAACAAAGAATGAAAATATTATTCTGAGTTTCTGAGCAATGCTGGGAGGAGTTAAGACACCAACTCCTCCTACACTTCTGGGAGCAACAGGCTGTTATCACACATATGCCTGTAGGAAGTCGATTTTCTGTACAATTATGGCACAACATTCATGTCCAGTATACAATTCCGATGTTCTGACCATTTGACTGCTTGTTGCCTGCAGCTTTCATAGTGTTTCCCCAGTTGGCAACATAATTGCAAGGCAGTCAAGACCCTTTGTTCTCCTTTTGTGATCTCCCTTAAGACTGCAGGATTTCCTTGCAGAGCAGGTATTTACTTCTTTGTATTGTTTTGGTTTATCATTTTTCCTTAGAGGAAAAATCAGCATTTGAACGACTTTGTTAATAACTCGTTAACCTGCAAAATTGCTCTCTGTTTTTCAGGCAGTAGATCCTGATGGTTTGGTGACAATGACTGAAGTAGCTGTTTTCTCCCTAAACAGAGGAAGCACTGTCATTTTCGTTCCTCTTCACCCCCAGAGGTGTGAGGGAGCATGCTGCCCCAGCCCCTGCCCCTCAGTGTCCCCTGCACCAACAGCTCTCCTCGCTGTCCCCAGCCAAACACACCAATGCAGTCTGGGAGACAGGACCAGAACCCCATCAAGGATCTTCAGAGCAAGGGCACGACCCTCCCCTTGGCTCTGCTGGCTCCCCTGCCCTCTACCCCTGGGAAGGGCCAGGGCCAGGTATGCCCTCTCCAGCCTGGCTGGATTTCCTGGCACCCAGAGGAAGATCTTGGTGTGGTTTTGATTCCTCCTTTTGATTCCTTCTCTGGGTTTTAGAAAAAGTATAGCTCAGATACTCTGATACATGGATTCATTCATATGGCCTTGCTACCAAGAAGATAATTTATGAGTAAATTTATAAGTTTGATCTTGTTAGCTAAAAGCTAATGGCAGTGTCATCTTACCTTTCCAAATTCAGTCTTCCAGGGAATCCTAAAGGAGTGTGCCAAGCTGCTAAGGTTATGGCTTTTCTCCAGAGGAAGCAAACCTCTGCTGATTACCTGTCAGCACCAGAGGGTGCAAAAAGTGGGGCATGGCTGCAGGGCCAGGCAGAGGAAAGCCACCCTGCTTCCCAGGGGTCACAGGGAGACACCTGAAAAAAGGCAATGACTGTCATCTCTGTTCAGGGACACCCTAGTGAGAGTGCAAAGCAGCAGGAAAACAGCAGGAAAATCACTACTGCAGCTTTTAGAGGATCATATGCTACACCGAGGCAAAGGAAGAAAATGTTAGCAATAACTGTCAGCTTGTGCCAACCCTTGGCACTAGTGTCAGCTAAAGGTGGCTCTCAGATGTGGTGTGACAAAGCTGTTGAATGCTAGGACACATTGCTAGTTTGCTTTTTAAGCCTATTGCTTTGTGGCAATCAGCCTGGACATAATTAATTGCACCACCTGCAGTACCCCTCCTCATCAAGGGAAGCTGCTCACCACAGGTCACCCTGCCAGGCCCCCCTGGCATGGGGCTGCACTGCTGCAAGCTGCAGCTAACCAACAGGAGCCCTGCTCTGAGCTCCTCGCCTCCCAGCCCCGGCTGCAGCAGTCAGTGGGGTGTCGGTGCTGCCGAGGAGTGTGGTGATAGCAGCCACACTGCTCAAGGGTTTGTGCTATCGCATCTCTTGAGCCAGCAGTTCCACAGCCCCCTTCGCTTTTTCTTTGTCTCAGAGGCTGTGTGGTATAAACAGCCTCCTCAAGGTTACACAGCTCACTGGTGATGGAGTCAGAGAAATAAATTAGTTTTTTGCAATTGCTGGCAATACTGGTCCCTGGCCTCTTAGCTGTTCTCCAGCTTCCTCTCAAATTTCACTGTCTCCCTTCAGTGAACCTAAAGGTTTGCAACTACTGGAAAGACCAAGCAAGAGCGAGCCAGAGATAAGCAAGAGGCAAAACAGAGGGGTGCCCTTAGCATGCCTCCTCCCCATTGATATTACTGTGTTAACACTGCAATGCAAAAGTCTGAAGGCCCCAAGTTCTCCTGCAGAGTAGCTGTAACAGCCCCTGGAGGTGGAGAAAAGCCTACAGTGAAAGGCCAGTAACAGTTTGGCTGATAATACAGCAGAGGAACAGCAAAACACAAGTCTGCATGGACTGTAAAGGCAGGCATCAGCAAGCATTGCCCTCATCACTTGCAAATACTCCATGACTCTGTTAGGTATCAAGGCATGAGCAGTTCATATGAATGAGAGTCCATCTTCTTGTAAAGTGTGGAGAAAAGCAATCCCATCCTTTTTTCAAAGGAAAGTGGAAAACAGCTTTATCTACATACAAGTATTTTACTCTTTTATAGTTTACTCTGTAAGACAAATTAAGAACATTTTAGTAACTAGTACATACCAGCCATTCTTAACACCAGCATGAAAATGAGAACACATTCAGTCATGTCTGCTGCTAATACAATCTGTGAATACACCCTGCTACAACAGTATTTTCCTAAATTCACATCTTCTCTTAATCCTCTCTAGCTGTGCAGAGTTGACTGAGGTGATCTGTGAGCCAAATAAATGTGTTGCATTACAAAAGCTGTTAACATCCATAGCATTATTTACAAAACGGTTTTGGTTTTTGCTTTTTTTTTTGTCTGACACTAAAATAGCACAGTGACATTATAGCTAAAATATTACATAATATACAGCATATATATATATATATGTATATAAAAACGTATTTTCTTTGTGTCTGTGATATACGGTGTATATGCTTGTATTATATATGCAGTAATTTTGGTATATTAACTGGTTTTCAACCTAAATGCACACTGAGAAATATTCTATAGTAACATACATGACCTTGCTTTTCAATGATAAGGGACATGCTTCTGTCACACTCACTTTTGCCTTTGGCAACTCAGCCCTAATTAGCTCACTAGTAGATTCTCAGCCAAGTTCAGAATGCTTAAAAAACCACCACATATACCATGGGCACTCTAGTTAATTTCAATAATACTGATTTTAAAATTATTCGCTTCCAGGTGTACTTTATCATCTTTGTGAGATTTCATTAAAAATTTTGTCTTGGCCACTCACTTCATAAACAATGAAAATAAAACTAGATTGAATCTCAATTCTAAAAAAAAAAATTTCAGGTCAATGTTGTGCCTTAGGAAATTTAGCATCTTTTCTACAGATGGTTATAAGTATATACAAAGAGATGGTTTACCACATATGAGAGCTAATTGTTAAAAAAAATAGTAAGTTTCTCTGAAACTTTAATCTATGAAAAACATAGTACTTGGTACCTTGCATGTATGCCTGTTATTTATATTTCCTGTGTGATGATGAAAAAAAATGTCTTTTTATTTGGTTTGTGGTTTTCTTTGACTTTACTACGCACTGCTTAACATTCAGGGAATTCTTTAGTCGTATACAGTACATGTATTGCTGTTGTGATATATGATGCAGCTTCAACACAGCTGACACTAGGAATTGTGGCAACCTTTGTCATTCAAACAGTCCCTTCATGTGTCTCTACAGCTTGAACTAAGGAAGCAAGCTTCTCAATGAGTGGACTCATATTCAAGATACATCAAGCACATGTCCAACAAATTAGGCAAGTACGATGTTAGGGAATCTAAACTAGTAAGAGCTTGTGGTATATCACTTTCATATTTGTTCACCCATTGCCAAGCAACTAGCAATACCAATGAGAACTGATGAGACACAATCCACTGCATCCTATGCAACTGAGCCTCCAGCTCCTTTGAGCTCCTGTCAAATTGTCATCCCTTCTGGTCCTAAAAATAGCCTTTGACTGTGTGGTAGGTCCTGACAAGGAGACAGAAAAGGGTGAAATTATTCTACAAACACTCAGTGCTTTCTTGCCAATAAATCTAATCAAACTGAGAAACAGTAATATGTCTATAAGGAGTAAGTGCTATTATCCAGACAGAAAAGCACCCTGACTATGGAAGGCCTGAGCCCAGGAATTTTGGCAACGGGTGAAAATCCCTCAGCAGCATGGCCTAACAAGGCATGCAACACATTGTGGCAGGTAGCTATGCAACTTAATATTTGTCCTGGTTTCAGCTACAGTATTTCTCTCAGTAGCTATTGCAGTGCTGTGTTTTGGATTCAGAATGAGAATGGTGTTGATAACTCACTGATTTTTTGGTGTTTTGTTAAGTCATGTTTATCCAAAGTCAAGGGCTCTTTTTTATTATTCCTTGTCTCATGCTCAGCCAGTGAGGAGGTATGCAAAAAACCCAACAAAATGGGAAGGAATTTAGCCAGGACAGGTGACCCAAACTGGCTAAAGGATATTCCACACCACAGAATGTCATGCCTAGTACGTAAACTGGGGGGAGTCACCCAGAAACTTGGCCAGTCTGGGTTCAGGAGGTGAGGGGGTTTCTGGCATCTGTCAATGGGCAGTGAACAATTGCATTGTACCTCACTTTGTTTTTTCCATTATTATTATTATTATTATTATCCCTTATTATTTTATTTACTTTTTAATTATTAAAATGTTCTTTTCTCAACATACAAGTTTTATGTTGATTCTCCTTTCCATTCTGCCGGGATGGTGGGGAAGAAATGGGGGAACATGAGGAGTGGCTGCATGGTGTTTCTTTTCCAGCTGGGCTTAAAACCACAGCAATACTTAAGATGAGTCTACCCACCTACTAACCTGAAAAGCATGTTTTTGGAAAGGATGGAGACTTGGGATATTGTTATCAGCAAAATGTCCCTGGCCATATAGAATCATAGTGAAGGACAATTGAACCTCAGGGAGCCTGAAATATCCCCTTTGCTCCAAAAAACAAAGAATGAAAATGGGCATGAGAAAGAGGAAAAATAATTAAAATACATGTGGAATCCACTGCACTGAAAAGCAGCAAAGATCATAAGGATTTCTGATGCTTTAAAGGTACCTTCTGTTTGTGTGGTGCTGCTGGCAGTACCTTATTGTAAGCAGAATAATGAAACTTTTGGTCCTTGAGAAAATAGGTTACTGCCATTATCCTTGCATCCTCTTCCAGGGCTTTTTTTTCTTTTAGTGCATCAACTGATGAGTGTAGCAGACATCCTGCAGCTGAATATAGCCTTGCTGGCTGGAAAAAAACCCATTTTTATAATCACAGTCCAGCTCAGAAGTTAAGACGAACTTCCACTGCAGAATGACTTTTACCAGACCTTCAGCTTCAACTTTGTTCCTAAGGAAAATTTCATTAACAAGGCCTAAGGAAAAAAAAATTATTTCATATTTCATGTTCTTACATTTCCAGAACTTTAGTACACCTAATCAGCAGCATCATTTTTCTAAAACTTTCTTTAAGATGTTTTTTACAAATTGTCTGTAACTACCTGGACTTAATCCCAGTATTTCAGTTTAAATAGGGGTGATCACCAGTTGTTTAACAAGAGGCAAATTCCCAAGACACAGAACACATTTTCTTCAATTCTCTCTCTTTTCTAGTTCACCACCTCTAGTGGCTTTACAAATGGTCCTCAGTTTTGTTCTGTTGGGCAAGAGCAGTGAGTGCTAAAAATACCTTTTTGTTGGTTTATCTCTTCAAGGGGTCACAGTAGAGGAGAGACTTCTCCTTGATACCAGCTTGAACAAATAAATGGACTCAAGTGCCCTCTTGTGTTTCTCTGCCTAAAGATTTGAGAGGCTTAAGAAAATACGTATTATTTCAATAGAGAATAAAAAAAAAAAAGAGAGAGAAAATACTCTTAAGAAAATAATAGCATGTAGATCTTAAAACATGAACGAGATATTCAGAAAATATTTTTGCCTAGTCTTTCATGCAAGCACGATCTCATTTCACAGCATGAAAATTATGCTGAAATACTTCTTGTCTTTGTTGATCCTTTGTTGATCCTTTGTCCTGTACAGTACTGCTCAGCACTGCTGCATTCATATCTAAGTTACAGCATATATCAAGAAAGCATCAGCAGAACAGAGTTACAAAAATATACACTCATAAAACTATCCAAAATGTGGCTTTTTGCTTTAGTCCATTTCCTAAAGTAGCATCTTTTAAAATGGCAAAAAGCAAGATTTTTATGCCCAAAAAAAACCCTTTAAGAAGCAAATATTTAGTATTAAACGGGCATTATTTTTGTCAGGTGAATGGGATTACTTCTGTTAGGAAGGTATAGGACCTTTTTATCAAGACTGAGGGGTCAGGCCTGATATATTTCTGTGGTTGGCTATGTTTCACAGTAGGATATGAATGTTATATGCAAATGTTAATGTGTATACTGTCTTAGTGTCCTTTGCTTGGGAGAAACAATATGAATGCTAACAACAAATTTTTCATTCATTTTTGAAGGAAAATACTTTAAAAACAAATTCACTTTCAAAAAACCCATCACAGTTTGAATGCAATAGCTTGCAAAATAAACTCTCAAATTTTCATGTGTCTTTTACTAGGCATATTCCTGACACATTCGGCTTGTTGAGAAGTGCTGTGGTTTAGGAATGGTGTTCTCCAATTTCATGCTCCCACTAAAACAATGCTGCCACCCATTTGCTCCCCCCTTCCCTTCCACTCCCTTTGTGAGTGGCTTCGGAGGAGAACTGGAGGCACAAAAGGCAAGGATCACGGGTTGAGGTAAGAACAATTTACTGAAAACAACGAGATAAGAACACAACTGGTAACAGCAACAATATTAATAACAAAAGTGTTAAATAAAAGAGAGAATGATTCACATGCAAAATGATCACTTTGAGCCTACTGTCAGGAACCCTTTCTCAAAACATACTCCCTTTCCCCTGCCTCTGACAATGATGTGAGGTGGTAAAGAATAACCTCCAGGTCCTGGCCATGCCCTCTCCTGACTATTGCAGAAATTAACCCTGTCCTGGCCAGAACCAGGGCAATAAGATAAAAATCAAAAGCTGTATACAAAGTTCATGGAGTAAATTCAGATAACTACAGCAGGAACAGGCATCTGCCACCTGTCCTGGGGTGGCAGAGACAGTGCTCATCACCTGGATTTTTCATCTCACAGCACAGTATTCCTGTTCAATTACTGTTTTGCTTTCTACCCACATTTTTAACAGGCAGGTCTGCAGATATCTCTTTTAATATGTAACAGCTGTAATGGAGCAGTTGTTTGGGGAAAGAAGTAGACGTTCTAGGATCTTGGAAATTTTGCCTGGAGATGAATGAGTCTCATTGAAGTGGCTGGCTTGCAGTTGCAAAGATTTAAATGTTCATTTTTAGGTTGCAGTTCTGGTCTTTTTTTTTCTTCCAGCTACAAAGTCGCACTCTGAAATGAAAGATAGATTTCTGTTCCAAGGGACCTATCTGTTGCCCATCAAATTTTAAGTTAAATGGGCCTCTAACCACAAATATGAATCTAAAGGAGACAATGGGATGGGGTTGGGCTAGTTTTGGATCTGTCAAAATTGAAAGCCTGATATGCGTGCAGAACTGGGCTGTCTGTGGAGCATTGCCGTTTGATTTCCCACAATTATAATTTATCACATATATGTTTTAGGCACAATCTAAGGCAGATTCCTACTTGTCTGAGCTGCTCCACACAGACACACACAGACACAACCTCTCCTGAGGAGAGTGGAGCAATTTTTTTGCCTGTCAAATCTCCCAGAGGACTCAGCTCTGCAGCAATCTACACGGGTTGTCTCAAAACCCATAGTCCTGTCCCATCCCCTCCTTCCTCCCTCCCTCCTTCCCTCCCTCTGCTGTAATGGAATGCTTTTTGAAAGCTCAGATTTTCACAGCCTGTTATTTTTCTCCTTCCTCCTGTAATACCACTTCTATAAGCCAAGACCTGACAAATCAATACATGTTTCACCACGACCAGATAAAAATTCAGGAGCCCTGAGGAGGGTTCACTGTTTTTGTCTCACCGATTCCACCCTACAATCTCTGAATACAGATTTAGACTTTGATGACAGAAATCCCTTTCTAAAAGATAGCCTGGCTTTAGAAGCAGCTATTTGGGTTTATTAATATTCATAACTACAGCCATGAATAATAGCAGTGAATGACTGCCTCTGCTATGATAGTATTAATCTATTATTTTTCACTTATTGTTGTGTTACAGTCTTTTATATTTGGATGTCTTTTTTATTTTATTTGTTAGATTTTGTCTTTATTTGTTTCAGCTGCTCATGAATTGCACATACACCCTAGATAAAAAGCTGTATGAAACTCCAGAAAGCATGAAAGAGCAATTCCCATCAGATAGCTGACTAGCATGACCTAGTAACCTGCTTTCTTCACTCAAAATTAGAACTAGTATGCCATTTCTCTTTTCTTGCCATTCCCCTCACTGAAGATTCAATCTAAAGACTTCAGCAGAGCTGTTTCCAGTGGCGTTTTTTCCTCTGGGCTGTCCATCAGGAACCTGACTGTGATACACATGTAGATCACTGACCACTGTAAGTTCTTTTAACAGCTTTGAAGAAATAAAACATTCCTCTGAACTAAGCATTGAACTCACTGGCTGAAAGACCAGGATTACCAGCCATGAAAAGCAGGCAAGTGTGTTTTCAAGAGAAAAGAGCACAGAAGCCATAAGCAATCACTCTGTCAGGTATAAATCTCTGCTATTTGTGATGTCTTCTTCTCTTTGTAAACACAGCCACTGATTTGAATGAGTGGATATTATAGCTATTCACAAAAAGTGCTGAAATACAAAATATGTTATGAGTTAGAAAATTATCGTAAATGAAATCAGGCACTCTCCTGAGTACAATGAATGAAGATGCATCTTGCAAGATTGACTAGTGATAATACATGTGATGGTCTTAAAAGTGCATAATTTTATCTTCTTTAAAGTAAACCATTACCAAATTTTATGATTGTGTGATTATGCAGAATTTTCTACTTTTGTTTATCATTTTGTTTAGAGAAATGAATATGCATTTTGCATATCTACTCAATATAGGTAAAAAATTCAGACAATAACTTATTAAATACATTCAACTATCTGTTCTTTTTTACTGCAGTATGAGATGACAGGGAGTAATAATAAGAAAGGATTTAGAGATGCTGGACAGAGGACTGTGTTATGATAAGTCACAGGATTTTTCACATAGTATTTTGCTATGGATGCAATACCAGCAAAAATCTTATAGGCCCTTGATTTAATTGGCTATTTCTATTCAAGTAAATTTTCAAATAAATTTGAAATCAGCAAAACTTCTAGGCATGTGCTTATTTCTTACAGCCTTAAAAACTGTAGTCAATATATCAGCTCTATCAGTATCTATAGGAATCTCACTGGAATCCAGCACTTTTCATGCTCTAGATAGATGTTGCAAGTTGCACTTCCAAAAGGATTATTCTTTCAAGTAGTTGCATCTTCTGTGTGTTTGTACTCCTCTGTCTGTGTCAAATATTGCAGAGCTGACAGAACAGCTGACTGTCCTCACGTATCTTTGTTTCTATTATATACTAAAGCATTAGGTATAGCCGAAGTATTAGTTTAAAAAAATGCTTTGAATGATTAGGGCATAACAAAGGGCCCATTATTTATTTCTCTTTCGTCATGTTTGGATTTGAACACTGAATTACAGGGGCACATGACTAATAAATCTAGTCNCGAGGATTCTTTTTGTTCCCCAGAGATGACATGTCTGTTTTGTTCCCCAGAGATTACAATCTTTAAAAAAATTTTCCATTTGATGCTCAGTATAGATACCAGAGATAAGTGAATTTCAAGTGCTTGCCTTGAAATGACGTGAATTGACATCTAATAAGCAAAATCAAACTGGTGTTAATGATTGTATCCAGATACGGTGATAGAGCTAAATAAAACCTTAACAGCTGAGGATCTAACATAATGCATATCTTAGTGTGAGCTTAGGCATTTCACTCAAGAATCAGACTTGAGAAGATGAGTACTTCTGTAATTATTGGTGGATGCTTACTGCATCAAACTGTAGGTTTGATCTTTTCATGAGTGTATTCAAGTCAAAAATAGCAGAAGCTATGAAAGGACACCAAGTATCTTCTGCCAGAAACCTAAAATTGAGGCCAGTCTACATATATCCTGTAGAAAAACACCAGCCAACTGGCATACTTCTCATAAAATATTGACCTTTTATTTACCTTAGCCTTTGACAGGATTATTCAAGGCATACATTTTCTCACTAACATTTATCCTCTCTCATTATGATTTTCATGAATAGATTATAAAAACATAAACAGTTAGATACAATACAAATAAAGAAAGGACTTTTATATCATGAAAGAAAGCTAGAGACCAAGCTGATAAATCTCCCTTGGTAAGGCCATTGATCAGACTCCAAAACATTCTCATGGTGCTTTTGTAACCTCACACACTTTCACCATCCATTTCATTGTGAGAGCACCTAAATTCAGTGTAACCTGAGTCACCAGAACAATCAATATGAGTAACTGCATCCATGCTAGCTGACAGAAGAATATATTGCAATTTCATGAATAATAGTTGCTAAAGAAAAATTTGCTGTGATTTGCTGTATTCCAAAGGGCTGCCCAGCTAGGTGGGGTTCTCAGGGAAGGCATCTGTGACTTACAGGCAAGGCTGCCCTCTCAGCTGCATGCCAAGGCTCAGGCAGCTGCCAATAAAGGCTACCAAAATACAGACATTACCTGAAATCTCCACACAATCCTAAAGCAGACAATGGTCTAGGCTGTGGAAGCAACATAGCAAACTGTCATTTGTCAAAAAAAGTCAAGTTCAAGAAAACCAGTATACTTCTAATCAATCAAACCCATGATCTAAAGCAATTAAATTAAGTACATTTGGCAAACCCTATTTTATTTTAAGCCTTATTGTCTGTCATTAATTCTGCTTCAATCTTTTAAACATTCCATCTTATGGCCACAAATCAATGCAAGATTGACCTAAAATTACTCAGATCATTTCACTTACCTTTCTAAAAATATTGTCATGACTTTCATACTCTCCCTTGTCTCTTGGAACACACCCAATTATAACTTTATAAGAAATTGTAGACACAGCTCTGTCTACTAAAAATACAAGCAATTTCTTGCCATCTTGGTACCCGTGTTGGATGGAAGAGACTGGTAGAACTCGGACCTCCAAACTGCATTGTCTGATGCAGATGGAGGTGGTATCTCATTAATCCCTACTATTCTCATACATCCCACTTGGCCATTCTCTCCTCAAAACCTTAATGCATATTAGGGCACAGTCAGTCCTGGGCTGAGGAATTTGCAACGTGCAAAATTCCTCAGACTAGTCACTTGTCCCTGTGAAGAAGAGTGCGAACACCAGGAAAGCAGTGTGAATTAATATTCCCAGCTGAAGGAAGAGGATTTGTCCCTGAGGATGTGCTGTGGATTAGGAGAAATGTAATACTGCTGAGTAAAATAAGCAAGTCCCTCTCAAATATAATTGATCATGACTCTGGATTATATACTGCTTACATCATATTACTCTTCTGAACCAACACTTGAATCTTAACATCTTATGGCATTATCAGGCTGTTTGTTCTTGAATTCATCCCTCTGCACACATCTTCCTTCTGGCTGAAGTAGTCTTAAATTTCTGACTTCTTCTAAGATTATTTTCCTTTCAGGACCCTGGGCTCTGTCTTCACTTGATTTTGAACACCATCTCATTGCTTTCTAAAGAGCCTTTCTTATTACAAATACCTCAACAACTACAGCCATCAAAACCATCCTTTCTCCAGATTTAACAGTGCTGACAGCATTAATAGTAAAAAAATTAGTGCATCAGGAAGAGTATTGGGAAGGGAAAAACAAACTGGGGTAGCAACTAGTCCGTATAAAATAGTTAGCACTTATGATAAAATGCATGTCAGAAGGCTTCAAAATCTCAATCATTAAATGAAAGTGACTGAAAGAAAGATACATAGGTATATACTCAGGTGCACCTAACTGCTATGTTTCCCTGTGTAGTGATTCCTCATGTTAGACTTAACTCTTAACTTTCAGGACAGCCCAGAAAACTGAGCATGTTACCAACACGTTCAGAGGGCATTTCACAAGTCAAACTCACTTTGTTACATAATAGGAAAGCAAAACTACACACAGTCATGCAACAGTGTGGTGGTATGTGTGTGTGGTATGTCTCATTTCACCCAGTAAGACCAGAGGGAGAACAGTGAGGAGCATCTCAGTCACAGTAAAGTTAGAGGTGAAACTCTCTGCTGAGATCTTTAAGGCCCAAACTTCATGTTTATTTTGTCAGTATCTGGTAACTGCAAATAAAATGTATTTTTCATTGTAAATCATTGCTTGCTGTCTGCTCAGCACTTTCTCCTTCATGCTCCAGCATCTTGTCAATGGCACCCTTTGCAGACAGCAGCTGGTTCAATGGTTTTATTATTATTTAGTTTTCAATCTCTATTTAAAGACATGGACAGTATTGACTACAATGCACTAAACATCTATTTAAACATCATGGTATATGCACCCTTTCAGACTGGGGAGGTTCTCTCTTCAAGTGATCTGAATGGCTGAACATTGCTTTTTAACTTCTTTTTAGTTTATCTAATAGGCTACTATGTTGTTCATCTAGTTTGTAGGACAGTGGCCAAGTGTACAGCATGACTGCATGTTGAAAAAAATCTCTTTCCACCTTCCATCCATCTTTAAGAATAATGCTAACAATATAGAGAGACCAGAAAGCTAAAACACTAGGGACTGGCTCTATCTGCTAACTTAATGGCTGTGATCCTAACTGCAGGAGGCCTTCTTCTTCCTTAGTTAATAATCATTCGCAGGTTCTCAGACATCAAGGGAATGTATGGACTTCCAGGATAATGAATTTCACATACTTGGACTGTGCCAGGAAGCAAGCTAAGGAACAAAAGTATTGAAGTTGATCAGGTTGGCTGTTCAGACAGACATGCTTGTCTTGGCCAGTTGAATTTTGACAAGGTTGTTTGAGGGAAATTACATTTGCTCATAATGGATTGACTTAGTCCCAAAATTAGGAAATAGGAGACATGAGCATGGAATTTCACATTAGGCAGAACGAGAAGTAAGAGAAGAACCTCATTTTTTCTGCATTTAAAAAGAGCCCCAGCATACTGACAAATCTAAACAGATCACCAGCACCCAAAATGAAGATCTGCCATACAGAGGTGCACAGCCATCAACAAAACAGGGACAAGTTCACTGTTGCTGTAAGTGGACACAGCCCTTTGTATCTCATAGAATTACTTTTCTTTTAACCATCAAAGTAAACACTACTTCTCAGTGTCACAACACAAATACCTATTGCTTACAAAGCTGGTATTGTCCCGAGGATCCTTTGTGTGTTCAAGTCATTTTTCAGAGAGTAATCAAAGTAAACAAATCAGGTGTCTTCACTCAAATGGAGGGGGTGACTCAGCTCTGTGCACTGGAGGACTCTGCCTCTTCTAATGGGAGTGTTGAACCAAATCCTTTGGTCTCACCCTTTGACTAACCCCTTCTGGTTGACAGGCCTGCCGCTGGACTGGGAATGCCCTGAGCTC
The DNA here is from genome assembly GCA_013400855.1 of Buphagus erythrorhynchus. Lineage (NCBI taxonomy): Eukaryota > Metazoa > Chordata > Aves > Passeriformes > Sturnidae > Buphagus > Buphagus erythrorhynchus. Next base: position 134,818 of record VZTT01042619.1, on the reverse strand, counting down.
CCTGGAACTCAAGGAGTTCATGAAGAGCAACAGGGAGCTCTCCTCTTCCTGACTCAGTACTCTCTAGTTCTATGGGAGAATTTCCTCCACAGTTAGCAGTAAAAACTCAGGTGAGTTGGAGACTCCATCACCAGCTGCATTTGGCCATTATGACTGCAGGTACTAAATTTTAGGCCTATTCTGAACATTACAGAAAGCTCTGTAGATCAGTCTTAGGACGCCCTGACTTAGTGGAGCTGCACAACGACCTGAGTGAGCACTGCATTATAGCACAGACAGTTACTAGCAACTAGGAAGAGAGGGTTTAGATCACTTCCACTGCCAGGGGAAACCTACTGTGGAATGATACCACAGGACCCTCCAAGGTGGGGAAATATGGGAACAAGCCTCACCATGAAAGTACAACAATTTTTTCCATCACTCCTCATGAAGAAGGCATTAGTTAGGGCCATGACTGACAGAGAACCTTATATAGTTATTATCCAAGATGGAAGTATAGCAAGACAAAGAAGCACTTCAGCCTCCAGAACAGTTTTTTACTATGAAAAATCATCCCAGGACACTAAATACTTAAAAGACAGCTTAGCAAAGCAAGTGTCCCCATCCCATGCATCTTGCTTTATCCATAAACTTATTAAAAAGGCCTTATTAAAAGGTGCCAACCTTGGTAAGTTCATCAGCAAAATATTAAGTGGCTAAGATACAGTGATTGAAAATCACTGAAGCAATCTATTTCTGAGCACAATTAGGCAACTGCCTGGCACACAGGTACTTGATCATGGGATTACAAATTTGCATTTGTGTAACCTGAAATGCTGCCTCTTGTATTTGAACTGTGAATATACCCATTTAAAAACTGATCGGAATCAGTTGTGTGTTTGTCCTTCAAAAAAAGCAACAGCTTCATGCAATCATTTTTTGTGGAAACAACACTGACTGATGTTAAGACACTTCACTGCAATTTGAACAAAGACCAAAGCCATAAAATGCAAGAACTTTTTTTTTAAAAAAATCCATTTTTATTCCTCTTACCAGCTACTTTCACAAAGCAGTGACAATATCAACTCCCAAAGCAAAGAAATAATATAATTTTTTTAAGTTTTTTTTGCCTGTCAGTCTGGAATTAGAATTTCCCAAAGATAAGTGAATTATAGTAAATAGCCCTAATTGCTAAAGGAGGCGATTTATTTAAAAAGAAAAAAAATTATGAGGGTATCTTTATAAACATCCAAGAAAAAACATATCTCACAGAATTAAATGTATTAAGTGATAAGCTCTTCTCCTCACACAAAAGCACATATGAAACATCTGCCTTTATGTACAACCTCTGCAATGTATGAGCAAATTTGGAACCTGACCAGCATTTTATTGTTTCCGGCTGTTTTCTGGCTACAAGGTCCCATTTTTGTGATTCATGCATGTGAAAATGTGTGGATCTTAGAACTGTCCTGAAAAACAAACCTCACATTTCTATGCAAAGTCACAGACTGGGAAGGTAGAGGTCAAGCTTACTGGATTTTTGTGTTGTGTACCTCTCCATCACATACACGCACACTAAATGAACCTTCCCCTCTATGGAAAGGGAAATATCTCTGCTGCAGTACATTGACTGTCACTGCCAGGTTCCCTGGAGCCCTTTTACATGACTGTCACTGCCTTGTGCCCAGGCAGTGCTTCCTGACAGAATGGCCTCCTGCAGCCACTCTTGGCCAGCCAGGACTCATACAGCCACTCTACTACTCCCAGGAATCAACTGCCCCAGTTTACCAGTATTTGCATGGATAGGCAGGATTCCTTACAGAGGAGCCTGCAGAGGCTTATTTGTCTCTTGCCACCCAATCAGGATTATTTTAGCTATACTTCCCAACACAAAATAACTTCTCAGCCATCCATGGAGGAAATCCTCTGCTGCACCCTGATTCAGAAGCAGGCATAAACTGTAACCAAGCCCTCCCCTATTTGATGGGCTGGCATCAGCAGATCAAAAGAATAAGCAACACATTGCTAAAAATCACTGCCAGAAGAAACTTTCAAAACACCTATCAAAGCAGTTTTGGGAATAAAATAATTCCCAGTCTGTTGAGTAATATATAAATACTTATTTTTAATAAAATAAGGCTTCCAGACTTGAGAGGGGACTCTCCTCTGGAAGTCAGTGCTGATCACTAGCATTCAGGCTCCGAGTAGGCTTCCTAGGGTGACTATAAGAAAATTGCTTATCTAGTTAAATTGCAGCATAATAATGGAGAGAATTCCACAAACCTGACAGCATTGTTTATCATCAAAGACAACCAGAAGAGATCGGAATAAAAATAAATAATTTAAGAAAAAAAATTAGAAAGAAGAAATCACTGTATGCCTCTTCTGATTAAAGAGTATCTAGCTCATTATTGCACATCACATTTTCATAATGTGGTTTAATTGCCAAAGATGTTCACCCTTTCCCACTGCATGTTGCTCATTCTCACCCATGCAGTATCAATCTCTGTCCTTTTAAAAAATGTCTGCTGGGAGTGTGAAAAATGCAGTCAGGCAGCTGGTGGCAATGTGATCAGAAGCATCTTAAATCAGCTTTGCTGCTTAAAACTGTAATACAGAATTACATCACTGCTCTTTACAGAAAATGTGACTTAGCAGCCTTGGCCTGAAACACATCACTTCTTCACTTAGTCATGACACAGCACTGATGGCATAGTCCTTAAACAGGGCACAGATGATTCAGAGAGACCAGTGTGCATGTGTCAAAGAGGAGAAAATTATTACAATGTTTGGGCTAAATGTAGGATAAACTTGTGATACTACTAAGTGAGGCTGTGGTAATAAGCCATGAAAATAACCACAAAGACACAAACAGTAGATAAAACACACAAACAAATAGAGAGCATGCTGGATCCCTTGGAAATGTGAGCCATGAAATACTCAGGGACACTGCAGCAGCTGAATGTGCCAAAAGAATCCATTCTTCTCCCAGGGCCATCTTCAAGCACATAGTTTATAAAACCAGCAGATATCAAGCCCTAGATGTTGTGAAACTGGCTTAGTACTGCCAGGTGAACAGTCTTCTGGTTGACACCTGCAAAAACAATAGTATAACTTCCATATGTTTAATTAGCTAGAAGGTTTCTGGACTTCCCAGAGAAGCAACATCCTTCTCAAATTAGTTTTGTTTCCTCTTTGAGAAAAAAAAAAAAATCTGCTGAAACTTACAGGCAAGAAGATATTAAGAGTGTGAGAAAACAGACATATGTAATTCAGACTCTATATGGCATGCTTGCAAATATGAGACATGAAGCACTTGCCTGCTCCTCCTGGCTCTGTGTTCAGTTTTGGGCCTGTCTTTCCATAAAAATAGGAGCCGCTTGAGAGGGACTAGAAGCATGGAGAGGGTGGAGGAATCAATCAGCAAGCAAGAATACATGACTTTTAGAGCCAGATTAAAGAATTTGGCAGAGAGTGTTGTACTTAAAAAGAAAGGACAAAAAAGGAAGTGATGTAATAAGAATCTTTAAAAATTTGGGAAACTTCTGCCTAGGAAAGAGGGTGATTTGTTGAACTCCATCATACATAAAATTCAATTACCCAAGTTATGCTGCTGCAGGAGAGGGGGACACCACCAGTTCTGTCTTAGGAAGCTCTCATGTGAGGAATGGTTAAGGACACATTAGTTGACAGGACATAGATATCACTGATCAACTCACACCATGACTGAGATGCTTCTGCATCAATTATTCCGGTATTTGGCTCTTTATTACACAGGAACTATGCTGAACTGATCATGGGAAAAAAACCAGTCTCCTATGTGTTGCATAAAAGAAAGTTAAAAAAAAATCAAAGATAATCTTGCTGATATACTTATCAGTAGAGAGCCTTTCCAAAGCTGAATACTTGCATGGCTTAGTAGGAGATCCAGATATTCAGATACCCGAGAAACTGCTTTAGATGGCTACAGCCCCACCTAGACAACTGTCTTGGTTTGACAGACAGGTGTCTGCTAAGGAAGGCAGGAGCCTCCCTCAGAATGGAAAGGCTTCCCTCTCTCTGAATTAATATAACTTTGAAATTAAGGGGTTCTCAGGTGAAGATATGAGGATAGGAATAACAGTTCTTTACTAGTGTGTATAACAAGGCAAACAAACAAGAACTGCAGCACTGACACCAACCAGAGCAGGAACCCAGGGACCCTTCCCGGCCGCGGGCACTTTGCCCTTGGTGCAGTTCCGGGCACGGCCAGCAGGGGGCGCTGCGGGCTCCCGGCGGGCAGAGCAGGGGCGGAGATTCCTCCAGGCCTGCAGGGGGCGCTGTGGTAATGGCGGCTGGGCCCAGACGGGAAGGGATGGAGGAGAGGCCTTGGTTCATAAACCCCTCTGGGGCAGCCGATCCCAGTGCCCAGACAGGCAGGGATGGAGGAGAGGCCTTGGTTCATAAACCCCTCTGGGGCAGCCGATCCCAGTGCCCCTGCAGAACTCTTGAGAGCAGCAAGCTGGGCCAGCAGGATGTCTCGGCAGGTAGGGGATGCGGAGTTGCAGTGCAGTGAAAGCTCGGAGCAGTGCTGAAGTGGCAGGGGCAGGACAGCGGCGGCCCGGCTCCAGCAGGGCAGGGAGATACGGGCTCAGGATCCTGGGAACACAAGCAGATGGGGATAGGTCTCTCTTTCAGTTGGGTAGGTGCCACATCAGTGGCTGCTCTCACAAGCAGAGGCTCACCCCACGGCAGAAGCAGGAGCTCTGGGCTGGGCTCTGGCGGCAGCAGCAAATTCGCTTCCCCAAGCAGCAGCTCCGACCGTCTCCGAAGCCCAGAGAGAGCGAGCTAGCAGCTGTCCCAGCCCTGTCCTTTACCTGCCCAATTCTCATGGTGTCTCTGCCCCTCAGAGAGAAACTCCCAGGTAAGAGAAGTGCAACCAGATGCCCTCCTCACCTGAGCTTGGCCATTTCTTTTGTTTTTCTTAAGTACCCAGTCATTAGTGTTTTCTTGCAACGTATGAGGAAAAATTCCTTAGATAAAAAGAAGCAAAAGAAAAGAAACCTAACCCTCAACAACAACGAATTTTTTAAATGTCCTCTAGACTGAGAAGCCTGTTGTGTAAATGGACATTGTGTCCTCTTTCCACCTATGGATTCATTACCAGATTAAGAAATGATAGTGTGATCTTCTCCAAGTCCTTTGGTTTTACAATTATTTATAGTCTCGGATGCACAGTGCCTGCAGATTGAGTGGTCAGTATTAGAACAAGCTGTATGTCCTTCTGGGAATGTAGTGAACTTATGCCAAGAACAGCCTCCAGCTGAGATAACCAGAGCTCAGCCAGAGGAAGGCTTTGTTTCACCTCACCTGGGGCGACTTGCTGCCCACAGACCATATTGTCCCCCTGTACAGGGCTGGGGGAACAAAGGCAGTGCGTAGGCGTTGCCAAGGCAATGCGAACAGGACATTGCCTCCCAACTACAAGCGTGGGAAGGATGCAGAAGGGAAGGTAGTTGGCATCTCTTCAAATTTAATCCTGAGTGAAAAAAAAAAAAAAACAGTGTCTCAAAAGCATTCTTGGAACTCAGCACTCTTTTAGGAAGGGAAAAGATGTGTAATTTTTTGGTTGGCTCATGTACTCAACACAAGCAACCCCGATCACCTGCTGATCCAGCAGTCAAGAAAACAAACCTAGTGCCCAGGGCAGCACTTCATTTCAGTTGCTCCTGCGATGGTGGCACAAAGCTGAGTGCTTCTGGCATTGCTAAAGAGATCAGAACTGTAAGTCTGAAGCATGTTTGGTAGATGCATTAACCAAGTGCAGATAGAAGCATCTTTTTGTGTACATAGGCCCAATCCTCTGCACTGCCAAGTGGCACATATGCTTTTTCCTCAGTTTTATTTCACTACATCTGTCTTATGTTTTTGCCTGTTGGCTAGCTTTTGAAATCTTTCTTATTTATATCAACTAGTACGGCACAGCAGATTTTTACCCCTGTAAAATGCATGCCTAATGTATATACCCTGACTAATACCTAATGTATACCTAGTGCATGCATCCTAAAATTAGTTCTTGCACTTTGAACCAGTTGTCTTAGCACCAGTGCAACAAAAGCAGACACAGTGCAGGGGTGGTAATCCTGCATCTCCTGCCACACCTAGGTGGCCCACAGATGGCCAGACCACCACAGTGCCCAGCTCTACCAGCGACACAGATCACAGATTCACCTGTCCCACTTCTGTATGGGGAACCTGGGTTAGCAAAGACTCGGCAGCTCTTTGGCAGTCCAGCAGCGATTTGGCCTTTGTTATCCTCCATTCTGTGTAGGAACCTGCTGGCAAAGCATTCCTCCTCTCTTCCTCAGCTCTTGGAGAGGCTGCAGGACTCCCAGGTGCTTCCTATGGGGCTGCGGATCTCCCCGGGCATCCGGCCATATAACCAGTGAGCGCACAGGTGAGAGCGGGCAAGCCGATGCCTCTGCTGCCGCTTGCTAGCCCTGCAGCTGTTCTGCGTGCCCAGGCGCTAGGGTGCCCCGGCTGTATCCCAGGGAGGCGGAGGCTCCTGTTTCCCCGTGGCAGGACAGCCCGCGGGAGCCGGGAGCGGCGGCCCCCGCTCGGGGCAGTGCTGCCCTCTGCCGGCAGCGCCGCGCCACTGCGCGCCGGGCCGGCGGGGAGCGCGGCGGGGCCGACTGCTTTGGGCTCGGTTTGTTTGGTTGGTTTGCCTCGCTTGTTTGTGTTTTGGAGGGTGTTTGTTGTTTAGAGGTTTCTTTGTTCTGTTCTGTTTTGTTTTGTTTTCGTTTGGCTTGTTTCGCTTTGTGTCGTGTTGTGGTTTGGTTGGTGGGAGTTTTTTGGGCACAGGGGTTGAGTCAATAGATACCCCTTGCTGCTAGACAGGAATTCTTGCTACGCTTACAGATCTGTTACTGGGCGTTCCTGGTCCCTTGAATCACAATTTGGAACAGCTGGCTCTGGTTATGGTAGGATTTCATTTCATGTGCTCCTCAGCAAGACCTGTTTGGGGCCACAAGTTTTGTTCACGTGACTCCTTCCAAGGTCGCTGGAAGGGCCACATTCCTAAAACTCCACGTCTCGTCCAAATGGATGACCAAACATGCTGAAGTTGAAACAGATATCTTCTGCTCTAAAGCAACAGTTTTTAACTGATTGGTACTGTGGATGCTTGAGACCAGACATTCTTTGGCACAGACTATTCAGGTAGTCAGTTTCTGACCTTCTAAGTACTGTTTTCTTTTTTTCCTCACTGACATTTAGAAATATTTTGCCTTTATAGCAGTGAATTTATATTTGTCTGCATTGAAATACACCCTAACAGAGAGCCTCCTCTATTCCTGCAGCACAAATTAATACATCTATATCTCTACCACCTGTAGCAATCCCATAACTCACTTTGAGCAGTGCAGTATATTAATTTCAGCTGTAGATTTTACATTTAAGCAAGTATCCTATTTCTAACTTCCCCTTTCTTATCCCAGCCTCCTTGCCTTTCATGGCACTCCAAACAGACGTACATATTCCTTGGCCTTCACAGATTTTTCTTTGTGGCACTATGGTCTGTCATCAGGTCAAGCAGAAAGGAGACATATCTAAACCTCAGCTGCTTGTCTGCACAAATCCACAGCCTTCCTCTGGATTCTCCCCTTGAGAAGGGGTCACTGGCCCTGGTCCAGCAGTGCCCCTCAGCAGCTGGCCAGTCATGCCATGGCCAGGACACACACAGGGCCCCACTGGTACTGTTGCAGAAGAGTTTCCACATACTCTTGCCTAATCTTTCTCACATAATTCATCCCAGGCATCTGCCCCATAGACACTCTGGGAAGACACCCAGTATAATCCCTCTTGCCCAGCATGGACCCCTCTGCCCCCTACTAACTCCAGCCTGGTAGTGAAAATGCTAGTGACAAACTAACCGGGCAAAGGCCTGCAACTTTTGTGTGCAACATGCAGTGGGCAACAACCCTGCCAGTAGCCCACAAAGTGGACTCTGGTCCTCCTTTAGCAGACTTCACTGCTTGCTTTCCTCAGGATATTAATTGTCAGACCTGGAAGACTGCAGTTAGCACAGTGACAGGCTTTTGGGCTGAAGAAATACTTATTTAAAACAGAACCTGTTTATAGCTCCAACCAGTTTGGGGCTGAACATCTTAGTCACACACGAAGTAAATGTGTGAATGAAACCTAAACTTGCTTTGGAAACTGGGTAAATTCAGGCTGGAAAGACAGATATGCTGGGTTAAAGAACATAGTTAAAATCCTGTCTGCACTGAAAAGGAGAAATAATTATGTCTGCATCAGATATCTACTTTCTTAGTCTCAGTTCAAGAAGATATAATTCGTAGATCGTTTAGAGTTTTGTCCTTTTTAAAATAAAATATAATTCTGTTTTGAAATTAGAAAATATTATAAGTTTGTCCATTTGTTTTTTCTCAGTAGAACCTGCTTTTTGTTTTGCTATCTTCAACAAATGAGGGAATCACAGGGAGAAAAAAGTTCTGTGTCACTTTAAAAAGAAATAATCAACTGTAAAAAATCCACTTTTTGATAATTCCACAGCAGGAACAAATGGCAACTAAGAAATCATTTCTTAGTGACTAAGAAATCTTTTTTGTCTTGATAAAGAATGTTTTTCTCAAATTCCCTAGGGATGACTTAAGAACTTAGAGCAGATTTCTCAGTGTAGAAGCTGGCAAAGCCAAACATAATTTTTTTCTGGCAAAAACATTACAAATGGGAACAATATTGATATGATCAGAGAAACACAGTATAATCATCCACTGAGTCACACTGGGGAGGGGAAAGTTTTTAACTTAATTTTCAACAAGTTGGTCTCTTTGAACCAACTTGTTGAACTCTATTTCAACAGGCTGTGCATTGCTTAGTATAACAGCTGTGGAAAATAAGAATACGATTTCTCTTTTCTTTTGCTTCTCAAAGGCTTTTGATAGTCACTCTCTAGCATACATTTGCATTGTATGTGCCATATCAAAGGGAGCAGAAAGGCAGTCACTGGAGCAATGGCTTTCCCATTGGGTTTGCATTTCAAAGGAAAAGAATAATTTCCTAGATTTACTTCAAAGCAGCCAGTCCTTGTGTCTTGGCAATTCTTGTGTCTGTTGAGGACAACCTAGTGCTACCAGCAGCACTGGGAAAGCCTCATTTGGTCCCAAGTCAAAGAGCACTTCACACAGCTCTACATTTTTGGCCTCTCCCTTGAGAATTAAATGGATACTGGTGAGACTGCAGATTGTATAAAGCAAAGCACACACTGACTGTACATGAAGCAGAACAAAGAAGGCTCAGCCTGTCTCCCAGGAACTACTACTGATTACTGCTGTGAAACCAGATAGCCCATCTCTCCTAACTATTTCTGTTTCTACTTATGCATCAATATATTTTGACTATGCATTCTTAAAAATATTTCAACATTTCTTTCTTGCTGCTGTATTATATGTTCCAATCTCACTAATACACACAATTTTATTAGGCTTTATTAGGATGAACCTGGAGCTAGCCCAGGCAGGCATGTCATGGAGTAGAGGATCACACCAGGGCACCTCGGGGACTTTTCATAAACTGGCAAAACCTCAGTGTTAGTACTGACAGAGGAGTCCCAGAACCCTGAGCAGGGAGAGCTGAAATTCTGAGGGACAGTGGCCATCCCCCCACATGGACAACAGCAGAGCACAAGCAACCAGGATAAGAGGTCAGGGCATCTGCTCACTCTGCTCCAAAACCAGCAAAGAATATGGCAGAGCCCCATGAAAAGGCTGGACAAGACAGTGCATCCTGTTGAATTCACTGTTCTCACAGCAAGTCACAAAAGGGTGCTGGGAGATAAATTCATACTCAGTTACTCTTGAATGCATTGACACTTAGTATGCATTGGCACTTACGAGTATGTATGCTGTGTGTTATTGCCCCTTGATTTGGAGCAGTAAGACACCATTGTGGGTGCTGTGACTGTCAAGTGCACAAGTGCCTGGCTAGTGCATGGGGCACTGAATGGGGCTTAGAGCCAGCCAGCAGCATGCCTCCATGCAGCCTCATAAAATACAAATCACATAAAGTAAAAAAAAAAATAATACTAATAATTAAAAAATCTGGATTTGCAAGGGATTTTAGGTATTTGGACAACAAATAGAATTTACATAGAAAAATCTTACTTTTCTCTCTAGTGTCCTGAAAATGCATTTCTCATCCTTTTTTATATCTGGAAAAAACAAAGTACTGCGAAATAAAATTAAAACAGTATAAACCTGGTATATGTGATTTTTTTTCTCATAGTAAGTTCCAGTCCTTTCTTTATCCTTATTTTTCTTTCTCAATGGCTTTCTAAAATGATCTCTATTGTCATTTTAAAAAATGATAAATCAACACTTTGGGCTACATTTACTTTGTGTAAGGGTTTGCCTGTTTCCCTGTGAGACAGGAAAAAGTCACAATAAAACCAGCATGAATGAATTCACACCTGCATAAATACCCTGGAGTATCAGGAGGCACCTGATTTATAACGTCTTCTAAATAGGGAAAGTGACAAATTCAGCTCAAGTCTGGAATGCCTGTGGAAAACCTGCTTCCTCTGCTAGTTAGCTCTCAGGCAGTCCTTTCACAAAGAAAGTTTCTTCCAAACCCTGAGTGGGCATCCTGTGGACATGGCCACAGAAAATTTCTGCCAGGTTACAGGAATACAGGAATTTGGCTTGAAAGGTGCTTCCTAACATCATTCCCAACTCTAGAGTCTTATTGTAACTCCCAAGAAGCGGCAGGGAGGGAGCTGAAAGTGTCTGTGTTGTCTAACAGGTTTGGTGAGGAAAAAAGTGAGGAAAAGTAATCCTGTCAGCTCCACTGGGGTACAATACCACATCTTCTTCTGGCTTAATGTTCACAGGTAGAGGGGATGCACCACCAGCACTGGCCCAGGTCCTTCTGTCTCAAGTAAACTGTCCCTTCACCCTGTTCACTCCCAGGTGAGGAAAGGAAGGGACCATCCTCTATCATCTTGATAATTTAAATACCTGGCTGCAGTGAGCACACTTAGTCCAGCAATATGCACAATTCTGAGTAAGATGGGCCTAAGAACAATTATCAGGATTATTTGAATAAGTCCTGGTGTCTTCTGACTTTCCTAAAAATGTCATGAGTAGTCAAGTAACTTTCCAGAAAAAAAGATACATGCACTTAAACACAAATATAAGTACATTTACCCAGGATGTCTATATATAGGTAGGTTCTGTGAGAAACGAAATTAGTTTTTCCTAGCCGAGTATTTAGTTCAAATCCCTGCAATTCTGTTATGAAATGACTTCTCAAATGAATTCTCATTTTTTAATCTTCTCGTATTTCTTACTTTGGTTTTGAAGTATTTATGAGGTTATTTCTCAAGCTTTTTTCTTCTACCAGTTTAGTTGTGGTGTTTTTGTGGCATGCTATATAGCAAAGCATGATGACTTCTACCCTTGAAAGTTATACCACAGTTCTCTTTTTAAGGAAGGATGGATAGATATGGAGACGTTTTTGTTGGAGATGGGCATCTTTTAAATCAACTAACACAGACACTCTAAACATAATCCTTTTATTTAAGTTCAGACAGAAACAAAGTCGTTTGCACATTGTACCATATAGTAAGAAACTGAATGTTGCCCTGTTTCAGCCCACCAGGTTGCAGTGGGTTACCAGCCCCAGAAACAGTTCTGGACAATATGCCAGACTGTTCTGTGAGTTTTCCATGTTTAGCAGCACCAGTGGGAGCCTCCTCTGCCTGCCTGGTCATCTTCCCTGATCAACCACCCATGCAGAATGGTCGCTCATAAAGCCCGAAGAAGAAAATAGTTATTTTTCCTGTCTTCTGAAATTACTTGTCCTTTTTTGTCTCTTCTTTTTCTACCAAGTTGCAAGTTTTCTGTTCTACCTAGGTCACTTTCTCTCCACTTTCATCTGCTAGTTTAAATATAGCTCTGTGTATTTTTTTTTTCTTTTCTTCATTAGTCAGAGTGAACAGAGCAGCAGAGAGTACTGCTGCTTTAGTTGTTTTCATGTCTGAGAAAAGAGCAGGAAATCAGCTGTGATAGAGCAAAAGAGAGGAATAATTTAATAAACAGACAGGAATAAAATAATTTCGGAGAGAAGTATTTTTATAGTGTTTAAGTCCCCCACTTCTCCCATCCAAGTGTCTTATGGAAGACAGGAGGAATGAAAGGGTTAAGAACAAGGACTGAGTCTGTCAAACCAGGCAGGCTTGCTAAAACAAATGGATCCTTTCAGGCTAAGTTGGATTTTCTCAGTGCAATGTTTATAGTTAAGCAATAAATACACAAAAAGCCTTACTATTTTGCCAAGGAGCCAGAAATATCCTTCAGGCCAAATCAAAGCCACTTCTTTCTAATTTGAGACTCCAGTGCAAACTGAAATTCTCTCTTACACAGATGCACCATTTGTTATTCTGAACCTCAAAATAGGCTTTCAGACACTTGGTTCTGAGCAGGAACTGAGCCAAAGACCACGGACCATCTCAGGTTTCCCTTGATGGCAAACACCCTGGGAAGCACCAGACAGCTCTGCATTCATATGCTGGTGGGATACTCAAAATATTCTTTATAGCCCTTTTCAAGTGCTTCCTCAGACACCCTTCTGTCTGTCTTACTACATTTCAGTCAAAAAAACCCCTGTCATTTATACTTTTGAACAACATACTAGAGAATGACAGCCAAAGAAAACCTTACTCATAGTGGGCAACTCTCTACTAAGGGGCACTGCAGGCCCCATCTGCCAGCCTGATGGAGAGGCAGAAGATCTGTATTGCCTACTGGGGGCTAAGATCCATGATGTTGCCAAAAGAGCAGCCCAACTTGCCAAGAGCATGGACTAGTAGCCGTTACTGTTATTTCATGTGGGTGCAAATAATGCCGCAAGCCAAAACAGGGGCAGGATCAAGGAATACTGTAAAGTCCTGGTGAGGCAGGTGGAAAATATCAGTGCTCAAGTCCTCTTCCTATCTATGCTACCAGTTGGAGAAACAGAGACATAAGAGAAAGAGATAGAAAGACAGAGAGAAAGAAATAGAGACAGAGAAGCAGACCCATAGTGCAGATGAAGATCTGACTTCATGACTGGTGTCATCGAGGAGTTTTTGGCTTTTATGACAATGGGTTGTACTTTAGTGATAACCTATCAGGGAGAAACAGGAACCACCTGTCTAAAAGGAGCAAGAGAATCCTTGGCAGCAGGCTGGCCAGTTTAGTGAGGCAGGCTTTAAATGGAAGGACTGATGGCTGGAGATGCATTGTGTCTGAAGTGGCAATGCTCCTGCCACTGCTTCCTCCTGCGGAGCCAGTACAGTGAAGGATGTTATGGAGACCTTGAAAGGCACTCCCAGTTAGAAAGATATGAGAAGCCTCTCAGTTATCTCCTTTTGATAA
>VZTT01042619.1:91837-116971 GCA_013400855.1 Buphagus erythrorhynchus | reverse complement strand
GTGTCAAACCAATAATCTTTTTTTAGATCAAAGAGTCTGAGACACTGTCTTCATATCTGCAATAGAGTGTTCCATTTATGAATATTTCCATAAAGTAACAAAAGATCTGGTGATACCAATCCAGATGCTAATAAAAAATCTAAATGTGGAAATGTGGAGTGCTAACCATGATATAAATCCTCTAATTTAGGCCAGTTTCTGAAACAGAGGAATCAAAAATGAAACACTTGTCTATGGAAGGAGATTTGGTCTGGAAAAGAAAGTTCAGCCCTACAACCTACAGTTTTAAGCCAATAGTTGGTTTGGTAGATGAACTGACCATAGCCAGTTATACAAGGGGAGAAGTCACAGCTCCTAAAGTGAGAATCCTTTCTCTTGGCTCTGTCTGACTGCTGCACTCACATGCAAGATCATGACTCACCCACTCAACAGACTAATGTAAGAGTTTTAAGTGTTTGCTTGACTTGTGGTTTAATAAATATTGGAGGGGGAAAAAAGTGGAAGGAACAAAAAATCTTAATAGCAGAGAGATCTGCTGAGTCTCACTACAACTCAGTTTGCTCCAAGACCTGGAAAAGCAAACCAACAAAAACGTAGGCATGTTTGTGTTACCAGTGAAGCTACTTAGGAACATCCAAGTCTAGAAGTGACTGAAGAGCTGCAGAAGATCCTCAGAACTTAGTGACTAGGTAAACAAGCATTATCAATATGAACAAGTGCAAAACAGCACACCAGGTGGGGAAAACCCTGAGTGCACAGCTAACCATCAGGACTGCATGAAAAACACTGCAGAAGCTTCATCATGGGCCTAGTAGTGGGTATCAACCAAAAAAAAGGCAAATATGGTTTTAGGACTACAAGAAGAAGGAAAACACAAAACTTTTTCATCCTTCACAGCAACATAGTGTCTTATGAACAGACTGTTTAGTCAGCCTCAGCAGAGAAGAGAGCAATAGCTTCAATCCAATAAGAGGGAAGATGAAAGGGAGGGAATGACAGAAATGAACGGCTATAATGATAACCATCTAAAACAGAAGAAATTATCAAAAGGCTAACTAGTAAGAGACAGTTTGTCTTTTCTCCTGCAGGAAAAAATTCCAAAAGATACCCCATACTTCACACCTGCTGCTGGGACATCAAAGTGTTTCTCACATAACTCACACTGAATCTGTGAAGTGCACTTCCACACAGCCTTACCAAGACAGAAACATTTGCAAGTGAGATCCAGACAAGAAGTTGCCCTTGCTGGGCGTTTCTAGCCTCAAAAAGGCTGTCATGCTTATGCTGGCATAGACAACCATTTCTGATAGTTTTTTTCCGACAGTGGCCACGGTCAGAGCTTAGGAGAGAAGACACCGGGAGAGGTGGACTCCAGTGAAACAGTTCAGACAGCAAAGCCCACGAAAGTTTTGCATTATGACCTACATTCACTTAGCTGTATTTTGATTTTCAGGTCTCATTTCACATCTCTACAGCTGTATACATGTATTTAGTAAGCATACTTCACACACACTCATCAAGATGCAACACTATCCCCAAATTAGAAAGCATATCCCCAAATTAGAAAGCATATCCCCAAATGAGAAAGCACCAAGTACTTATTAGAAACATCCTTCACTTTAGATCCTTATTTTTCCACAAGTCAACAGTGCACGCACCCTACTTTTTTTTATACATAAGTTTCTATAAAGAGAGGCAGTCCACCTCTATTCCCAGTAAGATCATGTAGCAGATCCTCCTGGTAGATAGGTTCAAAACTTATGGAAGACAAGAAAGTGAACAGAGACAGCCAGATGAGTTCATCAAGGGCAAGCACTGCCTGACTCACCTAGTGGTCTTCTGTGACCAAGTGACTGCACCAGTGGATAAGGGAAGAGCTAAGAGATACCATGTACCTGGACTTCTATAAGGCCTTTGATAGGATCCCCCACAACATTCTTACCTCTAAACTTGAAAGAGAAGGGTTTAAGTGGATGGACTGTTCAGTGAGTAAGGAATTTGCTGGATAGCTACACCCAAAGAATCACAATCAACAGCTCAATGTCCAAGCAGAAACCAGTAATGAGCAGTGTGTCTCTCAAGGGTCTGTACTGGCACTGGTGCTGATGAGGATCTCATGAGGTTCCCCAAGACCAAGCACAAGGTCCTGCACCCGGATCCAGGTAATCCCGAAAATCAACACAGACTGGGGGATGGAGAGAAGCTCTGCAGAGAAGGACTTGGGCATCCTGGTGGATGAAAAATTGGCCATGAACCATCAATGTGTGCTTGCAGCACAGAAAGCATCACAAGCTGCCCAGTGGCCATCAGGGCAAGGGGGATGATTCTCCCACTCTGCTCTACCAAGACCCCACCTGGAATACTGCATTCGGCTCTGGGGCCCCCAGTACAGAGCAGAGTCTGAGGCGACGCAACAACATTATCCGCGGGCTGGAACNTCTCTCCTGTGAAGACATTGTGAGAGATGGAGTTGTTCAGCATGGAGAAGGCTCCAGAGAGACCTAATTGTGGCCTTTTAATATATAAAAAGGATTTAAAAGAAAGATGGAGAGAGACTTTTTACCAAGGCCTGGAGAGACAGGAAAAAGGGCAATGGTTTGAAACTAAAAGATGATAGATTTAGATTGGATATAAGGAAGAAATTTCTAAAAATAAGGGAGGTGAGACACTGGAGAAGGTTTCCCAGAGAAGCTGTGGATGCCCCATCCCTGGTAGTGTTCAAGGTCAGGTTGGATGCAGCTTTGAGCAACCTGGTCTAGTGGAAGATGTCCCTGCCCATAATAAGGTGGCTTGGACCTAGATGGTCTTTAAAGGTCCCTGCCAACTCAAGCTGTTCCCATGGTTCTATGATTCTGTGAAAAACTATTACATGATACAGTTTTTAATATTAGAGGAACTGATATTTGAAGGGAGACATCCTTTAAGGCAGAAATTAGGTCTCAAAACTTAACCAGTGCATTTTGAACATTCTTACTAAGAAAAATCCAAGCTGCTACTCGATTAAAAAAATTAACCTATAAAAGCAAGTACTAAAAGAAATACCTGATTTTTTTTTTTTAAATTCATATATGATTACTCATGTCAGCAACTCATTTGCTTTTGCCTAAATACCAGGTACTATTATTCACACATGCAAAAAATTCTGATTTTTTACTTCAAATTCTGAAATTTAAGGTACAATTGCACTTTCTTTTAGATAGCTTATAGTAAAAGTCTGGAAGAATAAAGAAACTTACCATTATGCCACCAACTATATGACACTGAGTGTCACAACTTGAGTTTTAACTTACAATCACATTAAGGGTATACAACATGCAATCAGATTCAAGTTTACCTTCATCATTCCAAGTATAACTTAAACATTCAACACCATTTCTAATTTCTTCCTTTTTTAAATTATATTTTTATATGCTATTTTGTGCTGAAAGGCCCAGCTGGTGCTCAGGGGTTAACTGGAAAGCACTTGACCCTGCAGAGGCATTCAGGCAGATTTCTTAAAAGGAAAATGGCAATCACACACCGTCAGCTTTGACTTCATTAAATACAAAACTGACTATGTAAGGATTTAAGTTAAATAAAAGGCAGATTTCTACCCTGAAGAGTAAATTTTGGTTGCTAGTCAGACTTCTTCTCTGCTTCCCCCAGGAAAAGAAGTCCGTGGAGAACAGCATTGCACAGGTCACAAGAAAGACAGGAGAATTCCTCTGATGCAGGAAGCGCCTGGACCATTTATTTTTAAAAAATCACAGGCTAGAGGCTTGTGAGCAACATACAGAATATAATTTATCAGGATTAAAAGCTAAGGTAGAATTCTTCTGCTTTCATTTTCTGTCTCAGAACAGCAACAGGAAGAGATTACTGCACTAGATGTCGTCGTGGTACTCCCTGTACTTGGCTGTGACAGCTTCCTCAAGACGCACTGCTGCACCACCCATCAAAGCAAATGCTGGGTACATTAAGCCAGAGCAATCCACCTCACACTCATACAGGCACTTCATACGGCCTGCATCATAAAACCCCACCCTGCCTCTGTCACAGTCAAGGCAAATGCCCAAGCACGACGGCAGGGGGAGGATTCTGCTTGCTGGATCCTTGGGAGCAGCAGGTGTAGCAGGGATAAAGAACTTCTTCATGCCTAAAGTGACCAGTGTGCAAGGCTGTGATGAGTCAAAGAAGGCATCTTCACTCCCACTGTCATGACCACTGTCTTGCTCATACCTGGAACAGAAAAAAAACCATGAGGTTTTGTCAAATGCTGAAGTGGGATCAGTGATGTGAACTGGAGAAAACATTTTTGTAAGATGGGCAACACCATATGATCACCCAAAAAAACCCCTGTGTGTTAAAAAAATCATAGAACCATAGAATATGCTGAATTAGAAGGAAACCACAAAAACATCAAAGTCCAAGTCCTGGCCCTGCACAGGACAACACCAAGAGTTACACTGTGTGCCTGAGAACATTGTCCAAATGCCTCTTAAGCTCTGTAGGCTTGGTACTGTGACCACTTCCCTAGGGAGTCTGCTCCACTGTTCAACCACCCTCTGGATGAAAAATCTTTTCCCAATATCCAGCCTAAGCCTTCCACGACACAGTTTTATGCCATTCCCTTGGGTCCTGTCAATGGTCACCAAAGAGAAGAGATCAGTGTCTGCCCCTTCTCTTCCCCTCAACCTCCTCTTCCACAGGCTGTGCAAGCCAAATTACTTCAGTCACTCCTTATAAGGCTTCCCCTCCAAACCCTTCACCATCCTCATGGCCCTCCTTTGGACACTCTCTAACAGCTCAATGGCTTTTTTGTGTTGTGACACCCAGACCTGTCCCCAGCACTGGAGGTGAGGCTGCCCCAGCTCAGAGCAGAGCAGGACAATCCCCTCCCTTGCCCGGCTGTGATGCTGTGCCTGATGCTCCCCAGGACACACTTGGCACTCCTGGCTGCCAGGGCACTGATGACTCATGTTCAACTTGCCATCAATCAGGACCCCCAAGGCCCCTTCTAGAACACTGCTCTCCAGCCTCTCCTTTCCCAGTCTACCTGTAAATCCAGGGTTGCCCCATCCCAAGTGCAGAATCTGTCACTTTCCCTTGTTGAATTTCATATGGATGGTGCCTGCCCAGTCTTCTCATTTGTCAAGGTCTCTCTGCAGGGTGTCCCTGCCCTGGAGGGAGTAATTTTTTTGTATTATTTACTATGTGTAAGTGGTTTTTAGTAAAGATAATTTTTTAATGGATTTGTTTGTATTTGAGGCAGAATTGATTTAAACTTGTTTTTTTTAAAATAAATTTTTGATATGTACTATTGGGACTTTGTTTTTGTTTACTGTATGTAAGGACTCAGACTGGGCAGGGTTTGTTTGGTTCGTGGAGTTTTGGGTGTTAATTAATTAGGTGCTTTTTGTTAGAAGTTGTTTTTAATTTTTGAAAGATTTTTTATTTAATGTTTTTAAGCTCCTCCCAGTTTTGTAACATCTGTGAACTTACTTAGTATCCTGGCCAGTCCTGTGTCCAAGCCATTTATGAAGGTGCTGTAGAGCACAGAGTTGAGGATGGAGCCCTGTGGAAGCCCCGCAGTGACAGGTCACCAGTCTGATGTCACTGTAACCCTTTGTGCCTGACCCCTGAGCCAGTTGCTCACCCCTTCCATGCTGTGTTTATCCAACTGAGCACTGGATATTTTATCCAGAAGAATACTGTGAGAGAGACAGTATCGAAAGCACTGATAAAATCCAAAAAGATTACATCCACTGGCTTCCACTACTGATATCCACTAGTGACAGGTCACCGGTCTGGTGTCACCCCATTCACTGTCACCCTTTGTGCCCAAAACACGAGCCAGTTGTTCACCCACCACATGATGTGTTTATCCAGCTGTGTGCTGGACAGTTTGTCCAGAAGGATCCTGGGAAAGACAGCATCAAAAGCTTTACTGAAATCAAGAGATCCCATCAACAGGCTTCTCTTGGCCATCTCAGTGGGTTACCTTAGTCATGAAAGAAAAGGCTAGTTTTTCAAGCAGGACTTTCCCCTGGTGACTGCACTGTCCTTCAAGTGTTGTTCAGTAATTCCCAGAATAATCTTCTCCATAAATTTACCAGTCACTCGAGTGAGACTGACAGGCCTATAGTTCCCAGGGTCATCTTTCCTGCCAGTCTTGAAAACTGGGACAACATTTGTCAGCTTCCAATTGACTGGCACCTCTAAAGACCATTGAAACATCAGAGAGGTCTCACAATGACATCAGCCAGCTCAGTACCCTAGGATGAATCCCATCAAGCCTCACAGACTTACGGGGATTGGAGTGGAACAGCAAATACTGCACAAATTCGGGTTGGCTGGCAGTCTATCATTCTCACAGTTGTGGTCCTTGAATTTTGGGACCTCCAAAGCCCACCACTAGTGTTGAAAACCAAGGTCAATAAACCATTAAACATCCCTGTCTTGTCCTTGTCCCTCTTAGTGAGGTGGCCATCCTCCTGTAACAAGCCAATGGTATTTCTGACTGCGTTTTGCTATTAATGTATTTTTAAAAACTTCTTTTAATTGTTCCCCACAGTTCTGGTCAGCTTCAACTCCAGCTGGGCTTTGGCCACGTGAATTTTCTCCCTTAAATGTCAAGCAGCATCTCCTTATTTCTCCTACATTGCTGAACCGTGCTTCTATTTGCCATGCCCTATTTTTTGCCTTAGCTCTAGAAGATCTCTGCTCACCCAAGCCAGCCTTCTGTCTTACCTTCTTGACTTATGACATTTTGGAATTGCCTGCTCCTGTGCCTTTAGGAGGTGGTGCTTAAAAAGTGACCAGCACTGATGGACCTCAGCACCTTCAACAGTGGTATCCCAGGGAACTTTACTGACTAATACCCTGAGCAGCCTTGTTCTCCTCATGTCCAGAATTGATCGCTTCAGAGTTGCTGTGGCCAAGATAGCCACTCGTCTGCGCTTTGCTCACAAGATCATCTCTGTTGACAAGGGAAAAATCAAGGAGGGCACGTTTCTCAGCTGGCTCCCTTAGTACCCACACCAAGAAGTTATCATCCCAGTGTTTTAGGACTCTTCTGGACCTATTTGTATCACCTATGTGGTGTTCCCAGTAAACATCTGACAAGCTGAAGTGCCCTACAAAGACAAGGGTGGTTGATGTAGAGATATTCCTTAGCTCCTTAAGGAATAATTCATCAGTGTCCTCATCTCGGCTGTGTGGCCTGTAGTAGATTCTCACAATGACATCCAATTTGTTTGTCCCTTAATCCTTACCCAGAGTTCCTCAACTGCAGCATTGCCAATTGCAGGCTCTGTACATTCCAGACGTTATATTACAGACAGTGCCACCCTCCCCATTTGTCCTGCCTGTCCCTCCGAAGAGCCTGTAACCGACAGGGCACTCCAGGTACAGCACTCATCCCACCAGGCTTTGCTTACACCAGTGATACCTACTTAAGCCAGGAAAGAAGATGCATTTAGTAGGTGGAGAAGACTCACTTGGGTTACTTCAAACAAATAATAACAGCTGAATGCCCATAAGGACAAGATCACAGAAGGTTTTACTAAAGAGTAGATGTATCTAAACGTACTTATGCTAGGCAATCACTAATGAACCTACAGGTACAGTAAATTAGTTAACTTGAGAAGTAACTTAGCAAATATGACTAATCCTTACAGACAAGAACATGTCCTGTGAGTTTTCCATGATGCTGTTATGCTACAGTATCTGTAAAATTCACAAAACAAAAGGTAGTGTTTTAGTGGTTTAAGTCTGGGGGCTTTTTTTAAAGTGCTCTGTTTGAAGACTTCCCTGAACAGTTTCCCAGATGGCTACCGAAGAGTCTGTAGACATATTTGGTCAGTCTACGTGCTTTCCCCTCCACCTCTGGCCTCAGATAAAGACACATGGAGAAGCACACATCCTTCAGTACAGACATCCTCTACTTAGGATTTCAGTTTTGGCATGCCTGTGGGGTCAGTTGTCTCTGTGTCAGCTAAAATTTTGCTGGTATCTATTTGGAGAAGGAAAAAGAAATCAGGAAATTTAGATCTAATTTCTCACTTTGCAAATGGCTCCATCTGACTTTAAGCAGCTCAAGATTGTGCTGACACATTTTCCATGTGTTATACAGTAGGAAGCAAACATTTGTTACACTTCTGAAAGAGAGTCCCCAGGAGAGAGCCTCCCTGCCTGCAGTTCCTACACACGTCCAGGCTTGCTACAACTGTAATTGTGAGATGGAAATCTTTTTACTGATTTGTCCACTGTACTTTGTCTTGTGCTCAGTAGCACTCCAATACCCTATGTAAGCATATAGCCTGGGGTAAGCCAGTGACTTGGAATCCACAGCTACTGCAAAAACATACAAATATATACAGTGAACACTGTACCTCTGAAAGGCTGCCAAATCTTGTATGCTAAGGGAATTAAGGCAGAGCCTTAGTATTGATAATTAAGCATTGCTTCAATCTTAAAACTTACTTATTTTTAACCTTCTTGCTTTAACTGACATTCCTCGGCATCGACAGGAACCTGACTTCTTTCCCACAAAGAAAGAAAATAGGACTCTTGATAATCAGGACATCTTTCTACTAATACTAAGGGATCAACAGAACAACCTGTTTGCACTATATCCTTCAAACTTTTCACTGGTTAGGTTCACCTTGTGTACTAACAGAGACTAGACTTGCTCTTAATTTACTATTTTTAAAAGCCATCTTTTTATGTGAACCATGCAATAAAGCAAGAGTATGCAATTTACCTTGGACTGGTCACATCATGGGTATTGTGGAACAATTTCTGTATCTTATTGTTCGGAACAACTCCTACTTTCACCAAGTATGAATACGCTTCCACACTAAAAGCCCAGAAGTGCTTCCCTTTGGCAATGCCAGTGTCACCAATGATGTAATCCAACGTTGTGTAGCATCCAACCTGCAAGCGCTCAGATCCCAGAAGCAGAGGAAATCCAGCCCTACTTTCCACAAAGGTTCTTCTTGGGTTCAGCTGGAGATGTTCACTGTTGTACCCACATTTGTCATCGAAAAGAAAACTGAAAACTGAAAAACAGTAGCAAAAAAATTGCTTAGTTATGTATTTGGCCTTCTGTGCTTATAAACTACATTTTAAGTCATACTGGCATTAGAATTTGTCACTTTTAAAGGCTACCAGGAATGTCATGCAAGCTAAGAGTCTCTGTATTTTACCTACTTAACCTATAACTGTGCTTCTAAACATTTATGAAACTGCGAACAGTGTAGGAGATATCTGGGAGCTACTGGAAACTACTTTCAGCTCTTAACACTGATGGACATAAGAAAACCTCATACCTGGAGCTGGAGGAGTACGCAAAATAACTTCTCGGCTCCAAGGGCTACAGATGGACCCTTTGTATCCTCGAACTCTAAAGGCATAGCTGCTGTCATCATCAAGATCAGATAATACTTTGCTCTTGCCACAAACTTCTGTCTTCTGCCATGTCACACTCTCCTCTTCTTTATTAAGCTTATGATACTCAAGAACATAGATATCAGCTGAATCTGTCTTCTCAGGGCATTCCCAGCTGATCAGAGCTTTGTTGTACATTCTGCACTGCTCTTCATTGATTTCTGGTATTTCTAGACCTGGAACACATGAGAAAAAAAAAATCAGAAATTTAGATACGTGTTGTTTTGGAGTTAGCCATAGAATCAGTCCTGGGTAACCCAAAATGTTATTGTATTCCACATCTATCAGTGCCCCTGTGAGATTTCAGCCACTTTGTAACTAGGGACTATTACTGTTATTTTTGGCTCATTGCTATTTTGTTTTTTTAGTAAGCTATTTATTTTTTCACTTCTATCTACTCATATTTGTTTTTACTTATTGATGAAAAGGGATTGGTTAAAACTGTATTGGGAAGAAATTAATTTCAAAGCATCCACCTCTTAGTACTGTCTTAAACTAAGATATAAGTCCTCTGTTGAGCTATAGTGCTGTTAAAGGGAGGAGTTTGACTCTCACTTAAAAGAAGCAGATGACGATGGCTCTCTGTTCATACACCTAAATAAATCCCCTATTTTCTGTTTTTACTTTGAAAGGCTTGAGCCTTTTTTTCTGGCAGCTTTAAAAACTATCTTTAAAAACTTTCTGTCATGCAATAAAAAGCTTTTAGAAAGACTGAGTGTGATGAAACTAAAATATTTTGGAAGTCAGTGCAAACTGGTACTGAGGGCAATGTCTTTTAGCTTCTTTATGAAAGCTGAAACTAACACTGGTGCTAGGTAATATTTTCTGAATTGTGGAGACAAAAGGAACAATGCAAGTCACAACACTGAGCTCTGCAACTGCTGCCCTGTGCAAGTCTTTAAAGCTAAAACTTGAGAAAGACCTGATGCTCTCAGAATTTACCATTGGAGTGGAAGGACAAGTCACCAAGGATGTCTTCTTGCTTGGCAGTGTCCACCACAAAGTCTTCAAAAGTAGTTTCAGCTGCTGGCCTAAAGCTCTTCAGAGACTCGGTAGCTTTTTGGATTCTGAAAACAAAGAAGTGGGATAGCACAAGAGAAAAAAGGCAATTCAAGTTGGACATTCCTTAAAGTAAAAATGCTAGGTTTTGCTTTAAAAAAAGTTCTGCTTTCATGTCTTACTGACGTCTCCCAGAAATTTTTGTCTGTCTAGAAAGATTCTAAATGCAAAATTTAAAGGCCTTTTGTACACCGGGGTAAAGATAATGAACAGGTAGTCATTCAGCTGGCAAAGCATTTAAACAATTTGGAGCATTATGTTCAAAGAACAAAACTGATGTGCGGCGCTAGTAGAGAACACAAAGATCAAATATCTTAAAGCCAGAAGAGACTTGTTAGATTAACTTGTAAATACCTGATAAAATCTCTGAGACAAGGAATTTGTCAGGGAGCTAAACGGACTACCCTTCCACTGCAGTCCCACTGAACAGGGCTAGGTGTTGTGGCAGGACAAGAGCACTCCTCTCCTGAGTGTTGTTTCCTAATGCACACTCTAATGCAGGAATTCCAACTGAACACGACCAGGACCATCTCCCAAGAATACAACTGCATATCCTGGAACATCCTGGAATACACCTGCTCTTCAAACAGAAGATATTTAAAATACCTGACATGAAGTTGTTTTGCTGTTTGAACGAAACAGGAGGGATCAGTTTCTTTAAGCACTTCTTGAGCATATCCTACAAGGCCATTATTTTCCAGGAGCCCTTGATATTCTTCCACTTGTGTTTGCAATTTTTCCAGCCTTATATTCTTAGAAGTTTCAATTGCCCTAAGAGCTGCAGATTTCTTCTCTTCCAGGACATGATATAATTTCTCAAAACTCTGAGATGCTTCTTGTTTTGCTCTTTCACTGTTGCACTAGGAGCAAACAAAAGACATTTCAGGCAGATTCTGTATCACAGTGGCTCTGTACAGAAACATACTTAAGGTTGTTCAAGACATCACAGTAGTCTAGTCATCCATTTGACAGACAAGACTAATGAGCTTTGTTATGCTATTCAGCACCAAAAGTGAGATCAGCACACCACCCAAGCTAGTAAGCATTTGCTGTCTTTAACAGAGAATGAAGAGCAGGAAAGCATTCCTCTGATTACACCTTGAGTTATGCACTACATTTGTCTAGACAGCTCATGAAAAAGCACTGTAAAAACATATAGATCCCTGAAGTCTTCAAGTCTTCCCAAGAGCTAGATGCTCTTCCACCTTCCCCAGTCACCCTGAACTGAGGGTCCGTGTACGCCCTCTGAACCATAGTGCTGCCTCTGACTAGTACCCTGGATAAAAGAAACTGCAAAACACAGAGGCAATCTGTAATCAAGATACACCAGTACCAGGAGCCTCTGCAATTTCTGCCTTCATGTTTTTCAGCTTGTATGTGACTTCTGCAGGGAGATTTTGCCCTTAATTCTGACTTTCTCAAGGTAAACAGGCAGCCTAAATAGTGCACCATCATAAATACACAAATGCCCTATATTTAACCCACTTCGGCTAAGGCATCAAGTACGGTTTATTTCATTTAAATTTACAGCAGCACCCAAAAATGGACTTTCCTCTGTCTGCTTCCCATACTGGCAGGACTAGGTCTAACCATGTGTGATTCAGTACTACCATAAACTGTTCAAAAATTGTTTCACTACTTAACTGAAAAACCCAATGCTTGAAGCACTTCACTGAAAACAGTTTTGAATCCTTCCTGTGTCTGTACAAAGGCCAACCCCGGACAACCTACAAGCCACTCTTACCTCTGTTTCTTTCAGTAGCAGATCCAGCTGTGTTATGTGAGCTTTCACCTGGCTCTCCTTACTGATGAGGTACTCTATATCTTTTGAAAGCTTCTCCTGTTGAAGTAAAACAGCAAGAATAGGGCACCTCACACAAAGTGACAACCAGCACAGGCAGGTCATCCAGCTAGTCCTCAGTTTATCTAGCTACAAGGACAACAGTGTGACACCAGTTATGAGCAGCAGTCCTGTGGAGAACTGATTGGTGACCTGCAGTGACTGCAAAGCCACTGAGTGAGACTGGTGGCACAGGCTCTAAAGATCAGAGGTAACAGTGTCAGCTGGCTCCCAATCACTCAGGAGTCACCCTCTCTTAGATCAGGAAAAAGAGGCTTCAGGACATTAAACTTATAGAAAGGAGTTGATAGTTATTAACTCCTTTGTAGTAAGAGTTAGTAGAAAAATGAGTAGCTCAAATCACAGATTTAGGAGTGTCCCTTCCTTAGCTGCAACAGTTAGCAGTTGTACAGGAAAAGCCTTGCAAACTGGTGAGGAGGCCAAAGAGCACAAGGCAGGCTAATCTGGTCTTTTTTTTTTCCTCCTGAGAACAAGAGAGGAAGAAAAGGAAGAAGAGGAAGTAGGTGCCCTCTTTAGCAACAAATTGATATTTGCAAGTCTTCTCTCTTGTGCATTGCTTAGGAAATTAATTCTGAAGCTGTGCAGCTTCAGAAACATACAAAGATACATATAAAGATATCAACAGATACTTCAATGCAAATTTTTCAGAAGTGTTTCTCAAGTATCCTGTACCACAAGCTACCTGAACACTTATATTAAAAAAAGTTGATTGTAAAGTTGATTAACCTCTTAAATCTTCTGCATTGTCTGTACTGCTGTAGAATTAGCTGAAATAAGATGAAAGCACTTATCAGGGGTTATGTTTAAAGCATCATAGC
The DNA here is from genome assembly GCA_013400855.1 of Buphagus erythrorhynchus. Classification (NCBI taxonomy): domain Eukaryota; kingdom Metazoa; phylum Chordata; class Aves; order Passeriformes; family Sturnidae; genus Buphagus; species Buphagus erythrorhynchus. The sequence goes on along the minus strand of VZTT01042619.1, from coordinate 103,804 downwards.
AAACACATTTTAGTTTCTAAAATATGCCCTAGATCACATTAATATATACATTAGCCATTGTTGCAGAACAACAGGCCTCAAGATTAGTTCAGGGTCTCCTAAACACACATCCTGGCTTCTATCCAGTGGGAGTTTGCCCTCACATCAGAAGTACTCTTTCCCTTCTTAAGGCCAAGTCCAGTGATATTTTCTTTTACCTTAAGGGTTTTGTAGGCAGTGCTCATGGTTGTTACTCTATGGTTTGCATGACCTCCACCCAGTTTGCAAAGATGACAAACAGGCCTTCTGCAGATTTCACAGTACATGTTTACTCTCTCCATTTCATGTTCTGGACACATCAAAATCTGCAAGGGGGAGAAAAAAAAAAAAAAAGGAAAAGAGCAGAGACAATACAGGTGTACTTCTAAAAATGGAGGTTCTCAAAAAAAAATCAAAACACCCAATCAACCCAAAGCAGCATATGATTTCATCAGTGAATTTTTTATAGACAGTTTATCTTCTACCTTTTATATTTGTCAGCATCATTGAAAGCCAGCAGATGAGCATGCACAGTTTCACAAGGTTTACAGTAAGTAAACCTCTAGCAATGTCTGTGTAGCTTCCATATAGCAATCAATCTTTTGCTAAACCCTGCCCATGTTGTTCTCAGTGCCTCCAGCACACTACACTCCTGCTCAGAGCTGTAAATGCAATATATAACACACCCAGCCTGTCATACTTAACCATGCTCATGCCAGCATCTCTTGTAACAGCTATGAACTGTTTCTTAAAGCCAGAGCTGACATAATACTGTAGCAATTTAAGTCTAAGCTGTATTTTGATAAGCTACATAGCCATTGCTCTTGGAGCAACAAAGTGTAGCCACCACCACCAGCTACAGTTTTGAAAGACAAAAGACTACAGTGTTTCAATCTTTCCGCCTGACTCCAGTTACAAACTGTTCACACTGAGTTCTACTTCCAGGATTAACTCAAACAGCATTGCAAGGAAGCTGGTGTTTGCTAAAAATCATCTTTCAAAAACTGAATTTATTGAAATAAAAGCTCAAAGAGTTTTAAAAAGTGCTGCTCAAGTTCAAGCGCGGGCAACAGATTAAACCATATATAGCATGTGTGTGTGTGTGTTGGTTTGAAAAAACAATGCTTGCTTTGCCTCACTCTAGAGCACTGAAAGATAACATTTGGGTCATCTATTCCACAGAAGTTACCAAAGAGGAGCTTTTGAGGAAGCTTTTCAGTTTCAATATGCCCCCATACAAGAAAGATCAGAAAAGGGCACAAAAATAGAAAATTGTCAGCAGCACAAATATGGACACAATGAGCTAAAACCTGAAACCAGCTTTCAAGTCTCAAATGTTATCTTAGGCGATGGTGAAAAGCCCAAAGACACCAGTCTCACCAGCACCTTAATTCTATCATTAAGCCAAATTTGCAATTAGCAATCTCATTTGGATTGACTACTGGATTTGGAAGGAAATAAAAAAAGGGGAAAAAAGAAGCTGCCAAGAAAATCAGCTGTGCAGGCAAACATCTCCAAAAACTACAGCCATTCGGTTAGTTTGTGGAAGTAATTTTTCCACAGCAGTATATAGCCACACCTCACAGAAAATCCGTATTTTTATTCATCTCCTCATTTAAGCAAGAATTACAGCCTGCAAGTGAGAGACAGCAGAGGTCAGCAGACTGCCCCGTATTCTCTGAAAACTCAAGAACAATCAGCCCAGTATGTGCTTCTTCCATCCCCACCACACACACTACAAAGTGCTCTCCATCCTAGTTGTAAATTAAAGTGGTGACTGAGAACATTGTTTAGGAAATCAACTAATATCTCATGCTTTCAGCTCAGGTCTTAAAAAATGCAGTGCAATCAAAAAGGCACTTTTCCTTCTTTATATTAAGCTCAAACAGTCCTCAGAAAAGTTTCTGTAAGAGCATAGTAAAGATCAACTTATCACTATTAGGAAGCTTTCCAAAAAAGTAGGTGTATTTAAAGTTGACTACACTACGCTTTTCTCCTTTTTTCTCCTCTTCCTGTCTTCACATATAAATAGAAATTCTAAATCCCACATGTGCACACATACTCAATACATCAGTGTCAGAATAATCTAAAGCACTTCACCCGTTTTGCTCCGCTTCAAGAGAATTCAGCTTTTGCAGACTTTTAATCCTCAATTCAGTCTGCATGTAGTATAACACCATAGGGCACTTTTAGGAGTGCACAGGGATCACAAGATGCCTTTGGTATTTTCAAATAGCAACGTTGCAGCTGTGAGGGTTTAGATGCCATAGAAGAGAAGTTTTTAAGGAGCTGTACAGCATTTTAAAGCAAGGGCTAGAAGTATAGTACACAAACACCCTTCTCCTTTATCCAATAGAGGGACATTTCACACAATGTATGTGCAGGTTACATTTGAAAGCATATGAAGCATGTGCTCACTTTTAAATTTTAGACTCAAGAAAAACACCACCAAGTCAACTTCTAGATGCTCACTATCTGCCAGCTTGCTAACTTCAGTGGGTCAAGTTTTTCCAGTTTCAGAGGAAGGTACACCAGCAGTCAAGAGCTTCTTACACATTGCATATTAATCAAATTTACTTAATTTAATCATAATTAATCAGGACTCCTTGACCATCAGCATTTCTGGCATCTATGGGACCTCCAGCAAGAAGGCACAGGCACACAGAATGTGCTGGGACATTAAGGCCATTATTGTGGTCCCTGGTTAGCAAGATGGCATCTGTAGCATGTAACATCTGTGATGTAACAAATTCAAAGAGGCACTGCCACGTATTGCACCATTCTCAGCATAAGACACATAGGTAGTGGCATTTTGCTATCACTGTTTTGTCTGAGTGCTGCAACAGCAGCACCAGTGCACAAAATAGAGATGTTGCCATAACATTTTCATCTCATCTGCTATAGATAAAAAAAATAATGATGCAATAACAACGGAGACCTTAACTCCACCTTCTGCTCTTGTTAGATGCAAGGAAGGAGAGAAAGAAGATGCTTGGTGATGAATCAAGTTCAAGCACAAAGCATCCAAAGGGGGCATAGAAGAGGCCAGGTGTGTCAGCGTTTTTAAGTTTACCACACAAAGGCATCCGCCCTAGGCAGTCCCATTCTAGATGCTTAAGAGCAAGGTGCCAATAACACCAAGGGTGTGGATTCAATCCCTGTATGAACTATTCACTTGAAATCTGACCCTTGTGAATCCCTTCCAACTTAGAATATTCTGTGAGCTGTGATCATGAAGCCTTTAAAAAAAAAAAAAAAGAACTAATTACTCAAATCACAAGTAATACAACCCATTCCACAAAGTAAAAACTTTTATTTTTACAGGACTCTTCAAGTATGTTCTAATTGCCCCCTTCAATGACAACCACTTGACCATCAGCAAGGAGCAAAAGCTTGTGGTTCACTCAATAAATAACAGCAATAGTCAATAATGCAATCATGGTCCTAAAAAGCAACCACTATTGCACAGATATGTCTGCAGCTACATGAGAATGCTGCAATCTGAATTCTGTAAGGTACAGTATACTCACCTTAGGTCTGAAATTGGTGGTTGGTCCTACATATTCATGCTGGGCTTTCACGGTTCCCCAAGGATGGTGTATTTTGAAACATTCATTGCAATAGCTAGCACTGCAGTCCATGCAGCTCTTGGTGGACTCCTGAGGTGGAGGTTTGCAGAAATCACACATAATAGCAATGGCTGCCCTGGCTGCCTGTCTGTATCTTTCCACAATGGTTTCCAAAGTGAAGTTGCGAAATAAGCCATTGATGCCACGCTCCCCGAGATCAATATCCCGCTGGCAACTCGGACAAGGAAACAGAGTCGATCTAGGAGTCAGTGAATTGCGTTTTCTGCCTGTGTAGACACCAAAATCCAATTTACGACGAGCATAAACTCAACTGATTTAGATTTTAAAAGAAGCACAGGAATTTACAAACCAATTCCAGACTGTAGCACATCGTCCAAACCAACACCAATTCATATGCAGTCTGCCAAGCCAAAGAGAATACAATTGCCCTGACAAGGTAGTGTAATGTCTGACTTCAAGGGACATTACAAACTACTAGTCTAAAACTTGGTTATATTTAAAGGTAAATTTAGCTCTTGCAATTCTATCTTCTTTATCTAGTTTTGGATGCACTCAAGCTGTAACCTTTTGAAACAATAAACACAAAACCTCATGGAAGCCAAGTGGTTTTTTAGACTAACTGGTTACCCGTATAGAGAGCAACAGCTTCCTAACATATTGAAGTGAAAGACGCTTACTCTCAGAGCAATAGAAATACATGGCCAACTTTGAGCTCCCTGAAGTTTGCTTTGGCTGAGTACAAACTTACTTTACTCATCCCAAGAGGCATCATAAAAAATCCAGGAAAACAAGGGAACTGTGTGACATCCATTTAGTCAAAAAATGCTGAGGCTGATTTGGCCCCTCCTGAAAGGCCTCAATAAAGGAGGGCTGCTAAATAAACCCTGCACACCAAAGGGGAATCTGAGGTAGTTATATCTGAGAGGTTGCTGTACTCTGAACTGAGGAACCACAGATCTCCACAGCAATGTGTTAAACAGTATACATCTATCTTTATTAATTTCTAAAGGGGGAACTGCAGAGAAGCTCCACTCCTACAAACAGCTACACACAAATTTCCCCCTCTCCAAAATAAAATCACATGCTCAAGAAAAGCCACTAACTTAAGAAGCCTTTTGAGTCTGTTAAGGAGATGGCTCACACAGACTCAGAGGTTATTCACAAGGTAATATTTCTGAGGTTATCAAACCAGGAGTGCATCCCGTCTCACTCATGAACCCACTGGCTGCAACTACCAGAAAGAATCCTTCATGTATTTCAAAAGCAGGCTAAGCCAGTCTTTCGGCTTAACTTGTATTCCCTCAGCTTCTCCTTACAAAGAATCAAAAAAAACCATCTTCTGTAGTGCTGGTGCACTGTTTTAAGATCTCTTTGAGAGCACTGCATATTGATATAACTAACTGTCCTGATTTCATCTGGGTTAGAGATCATTTTTTTAGTAGCTGGTACAGTGCTGTGGTTTGGATTCACTATGAGGTTATCACACTCTGATGCTTTGGCTGTTACTGAGTAGTGCTCATCCTAAATCCAGGACTTCTCAGTTTTCTAGGCTTCACCAGAGAGCAGGTGCATGAAAAGCCACAAGGGAGAACAGCCAGGACAGCTGACCCAAACAGCCAAAGGGACATTCCATAGAATGTCATGTCCAGGACATAAACTAGGGGCACTGGATGAACAATTGTATTTTGCATCACTTGTTTCTCTTGGATTTTATTCCTCTCTCTCTTTTGTATTACTATTTTTTTACTATTGTTATCCCTCCAATATATACTTCAGTATATAATTAACTCTATTCCAACTGAAACCAGGACACTAACAAATTTGTAAATGGAGGTATGACTAAAAGCTGAATTCTTAGTGTTGAAATTAGCACTTCTTCAGAAAGGGACATTTGTTCTTCTCTGTATTTAATCAGTATTTTCCCATCAAAAATGCTAATGCTTTATTTCTTTCTGAAGTGTCCTGTTATTCTACCCAAAATACACTTGCTTTGGGTGGTTGTTCCTTCACCTAACAATCCAAAACCTTCAGTCCTATCATGCCCTTTCCAGTCTCTTCAAATAAAACACCAAATCAACACTCCTATAAGGAATTAATTGCTTTAAATATCTTTGAAATTTGACCCATAGTAGTTATGCATGACTGTCAGCTAAGAAGTCACAATCAGAACATGAATAAGTGTGCATGCACTGACAGTCTCCCACCCAGCCTGGTCTCATGCCTTTCTTTAAGATCTGAGCAGAACAACTAGGCTGCATTTACAGAACAGGATGGGTGACACAAGGCACAGGTATGCTACTTTCTGCCTTAGGGAGCAGAGATTTTTGTCTGACTTCACATTTTTTTAGTACTTACTTTAAGTGGATTACTGCACATCCTGCAGTACCTATAACTTGGCATACACAGCAACACATGCATGCAAGGCACAGCAACAGCAGTGAAACACAAACTGTATTTCTAGTGTATGCTCCAAGCTAGCACTGCACACAGGAACACAGGGAAATCTTCTACACAGACTTCTACAATGTCCTAGACGAAAAGATGACTTCACATGCAGTGCCATGCAGACAACAGCTACAAAAAGTGATCTAGAATACATACATTTGCTGCAACAAAGAAAATAATCATACAGTGCGGCACATATCGGGACTGCCTACAAGTAGAATGCTAGAGCAGAGAGCAAACAACGACAAAGCAAGACAACAAGGTAAAAAAAAAACATGGTGCAGTGGTCAAGTTTAAAAATACAATCTGAAATTCATATCCATCCCAATGGAGGTCTTTCATTCTGCCTGTGGTGGACCGAAATGAGACTGTCATCATGAGCCATGCCCTGCAAAGACTGGTGACACTGTTTATGAAAAGCAATCCAGTATCAAGGAAGTCCTGCACACCTTCAGATGTCTCATCCCTTTTCATTGACAGCATTTTGAGAATCTAGGCTGGGGGTTCTTTCCTGTTTTAAATCCTGGAAATCTATTTGCTAACTTCTTGGAGTGTTCTGCCACTTCAATACTCAAAAATAAGGAAATACATTCTCTTTTTGCCTAGTGAGTGTTAAAAAATTAACACTCTTGTTGCTTTCTGCTTAAAGGATTTCTACACTCATATTTTAAGAAGAAAGCACTGATTAAATAATTAATTACTTTGGACACTGTCTTTCCTATCTGTGTTGTGTCCAATTTGCTGCAACTAAATTCTGGTTATTAAAAAAAAAAAGAGCAACAAACCCCCTTGGATTTTGTATACATATTTAAATGTGCAGCTCTGCAGCTCAGAGAAACTTAGTTCCTACCCACATTCTCTTTTAGACTTTGCCAATTCAACTTACAACAAGCAAATATATATTTTGTGAAGTATTAGAAATCATCACACAAAATTTTCCACTGTGATCTGTAAACTGATTGCTCCACTTGCAGTAAGTTGCTCAATCAGTTACAAAAAAAAAAATCACAACATAAACTCATGCTCAGATGCACAAATATTACCTTACAGATTGCAAAGACTCAAGTCAAAGAGCGATCTTAAGTATGTCCTTTAAAAACAATGTTTAAACATTATCTTCCCAAGGAGAGGTACCAACACTTAAAATATTTAAAAGTCCAAGCTGCAGTGACTGCTTTGCAAAGGGATAAGACATCTTAAAGTCGTGTTTTTCAACTAAACAGTATTACCAGGATTCTATGGCTGTGGAAGACACGGACATTAAACGTGTGAAAGTTTAAAAAAAAAGACTTAAAAGTCAACTGGATTCTCTTGAAAGGTTGGAGTTTTTTTAAAATAGAAATGCATATTGCCACTCCATAACTCAGATAATATTTTGGATGGGCTTTTAGGGGGAAGGAAAAATGGAAGGGGAAAAAGCAGATGGGGATAGCAAGGGGAAGGGGTAAAGAGGGAAGGGGGAGAGCAAAACAGAGGGTGGGGGGAGGGAAAGGGGAGAGGGAAGAAAGGAGAGGCCTCATAAGAGAAGCCAGCAGAGCTAAAATGTTACTTTCTGATACTTAAGTTTTTCACAAATCAAAAGAGCTTTCTGCAGAAAGAGCAGACACGGACAGCTTTCCAAGAGGTCTGACGTTATCATATGGTATCTCTGTTTTAAGACACTTTTGGCCTTCAACTGAGACAATTTAAACTTCCTCTTCCCATCAGCTTTGCCCTCCACTGAGTGTGGAACTCAGATTTGTGTTTAGCTCAGTTCGCATCTTTCTTGAAGGACACCATATTCCTATGGATTGCTCATGTGTCTGCCCATACTGTGGCAACAAGGAATTTGGGGACTTTTTATCCCATTTTTGACCAACTATTACATTAAAAAAAAGTAATCAGTATTAAAAAGCTCCATACAGTGGCTGAGCTGCTCAGACGCACTCAGTTTTGAAAATGAGATATAATTAAAAGACTGACTATCCTTCAACCCGATTGCGTCATTAGACACACCAAATATTACAAGTCAGTAAGTGTAAAATGTTTAGTTTTCTTCACATATTCATGTACTGTGATAAACTGTGAGATTCAGAACTACCTACTCATATCAACATGGTGTAAATTTCAATCTGTTCTTCATTAAATTAAGCAGGCTTAGATACAATAAAGAACCAATATTGCATTCCATTTAGAAGTGATGGCCAAACATGACCTGTAAACATAAGGAAGATCAAGCTAATAATCACACTTCATTACCAGTAAGACAGCAGTTTAATTGAAACTTGAGCATGTAGCTCCTGAAAATTAAAAAGCAGGGGGTGGAGGAGGTGGTATGGTGATTGCTGGGGTTCTGTGTGCATTTTTGTACCCACCAATGTATACTCAGTCATACACACACAAGGAAAGAAATATAATCCATCCCTTAACTGAATTCCAGTTGACCTTTAAATCAGTCTTGCACAGAATGAAAAGCTGTCCTTGTAGAACTTCTTTGCTGTACCTTGGCTCACTGCAAAAGCCTTTTTGTGGACTTGACCACTGACAAAAAGCTATATGCTAACCAACAATATTTAACTCAAGATCTAAATGCTAGGCTAACTCTAACCAACACAAGAAGTGAAGCATTTCTACCTCTGCACCCAAAAGACCTCCTCTGTGAGGCTGCAAACAATGAACAGAGAGCTGTTTAGATGACAAAAAATGAGATATACCATTGGTTTACAATGGTTCAAATGAAAAGTATCAACTCTTTTCTCTCCTGTGGCTGTTAAACTCCTGCAGGATTGAAAGGCAATAATGTTTAATTTCCTAGCATATCAAACAACTGTAAGACTTAAGCAGAACAGGAAAAGGGAGAAAGAAGGCATTGGGTGGGAGGGGCACAGGGAGAGATACTTCAAACATTCACACAAGTGTCAACACAACCAGATTACATGCCTTAATTATACCAACATTGTAATTACAGTAACATTAGAGATAATGGAACAGCAATAAGAAATAGCCTTCATTTTCATGTTACATGCAGCAAAATTTTGTTAATTAAAAATGATTTTCAATACAATATAAAAAGAGGAGTGTTTTGAAACCAACACACTGGATTTTAAGCAGCACATACACTCCATTTCAATGAGTTCTGTTCTTTTTACATTAATATAAATTGTACTTGTAAATGCAAGCTGTGTGTGCACAGCAAATACAGAACATGACCAAATACAGACCAGCTCCTTCTGGCATACAAAGAATTTAAATGCCAGCCCATTTTAAATAGATCATATTCCTTATGGAGACATCAGGGATTCTGAATGCAGGGAAAGAAAAAAAAATAAAAAACATAGTGGGAAGAAGGTGTCATATGCATTTTGAAATGTGACACTAAGGTCTTGACACTGACATGCCCTGCACAAGCCTCCAGAAGTTCTAGTGGGTTTTTGTTATGCATGTGAGACCCCACTTTGGATCTTTTCCTTACATCTTCTCTCTTATGGAGGTGTTTTCTTGCAAATTCCCCTACAGATCACAAAGCTAATTTAGCAAGGCAATGCACAGTATGAGTACTCCAGATGCAAGACAACAACTATGCAAATGTAAATTGCATGCTGGCGACCATTGCTGGTACCAAATTGGTCCAAGAGCAAATCTCACCCTCGATATAGCAATGGAGGTATAATGCCTGTAACATTAGAAGCAAAGAGGTTTTAATCTGAATTTTAAAATGTATTCTTTAATGCTTCCATTTCCATTTGCTTTTCATTCTGCAAATCTGAACTGTCTGAGATGATAATTTTCCTGTGATGTGCACCTGCCCAATGCTCTTTGAGGTAAGAGGGGAGAAGTTCATTATTTCCAAATCTCAACCCTCTCTTGCTACTCATCAAATAGGTCTTTAGGCAAGCAATCACCTCTCTGTTATCAGGTCAGATGAGGAGATATATTCCCATTAGTTTGCTGAGATGGTGGCAGACCACAGTGGATTTAAAGATTACAACTCCTGCAACAACTTATGTACATGTATCTGAGGACAGGGTTGTGGTGGCAAGGGGAGTACCAAGAACTAGTTGGCTTTTTGCTTAACAAACTGATTTGAAAGACAGTTCAGTACTAGACAGTACTAGATAGTTATTTAAAAGAAGTTGGTGAAATTGCACTTTTGATCTGTGAAAATTGGGAAGGATGAACTTTAGTAACATGAAATGTAAGATAGAGCTTTAGAGTTTTTCTTGTTGGTAACTCTTCCAGATCACAAGGGAGTATGGTTTTAAAGTGATAATTATGTCTGAAGAAGGCCTGAAAGCCAAGATGAAGTATCCTTCAAGAAGTAAAGCATGCACAAAGCACTTCGAATGCATCTGTATAAAAGCAGACCAACTCATCTGTGGATTACAAAAACTGCAAGAATCTCTCTAGCATGATGCCACAAAGAGCATGAGGAGTCCTAAGCTAGGCACTCCTTAAATCTTCAAGCAGACCACAATGAAGGAGGATGTTAGGGCTGTCTGCTTACAGTCATCTGTCCTTCAAATCTGCAACCGTGCAATAATCATAATCAACAGAAAATTATTTACTGCACGTGTTATGAAGTGGGCAGGACTAAACTAGCTTGCAAAGTCTACACAGGCTCAGAAGGAAGTCAGAACTACTGCACTGGAGCTGGTTGAAACCAGAGCAAACCACTGGCAGGCAATGAAACCGCCAAAATCTACATCTCCATGCTACTGAACACGATGCTATTGCATCTCCATGTAACTGAAATACAGAAATAAACAAATACAATGGTTATAAAGATGTGTAGAATGCCACAAAGACTAATCTATTATAGATGAAACAGTGTGCATTGTCCTTAAAAATATTCCCATTGTTCTTGACACAAAATGAACAAGAGTAGCACTATCTCTAAGTCATCTCTATAACTGCATCAGGAGTACCAGGAAGACATTTTACCAATGCAGACACCATTCGGCTCAAGCCAGTCTAATAGTAAAATCAGGAAAACATGCAGAAATTCTGATACATACCTGATCTATTAATTCTGTCAATTCTGTCCATGCTAGAAGCAGAGATTCTAATTCGAGGGCTACTCTGATTAGAGGATTCAGAGCCTCCATCAGCAAAGGAGTCTTCAAATGCAAAAAGTATTTCTTTCACACATTTGTGACAGACATTGTGCTGGCAGGGAAGGATCAGTGGATGGGTAAACAATTCCTTGCATGCTGGGCAGATAAGCTCTCTTTCAATACCCTTAATGGCAACCTTCATGATAGAAAGAGGGAGAAAAAAGTGTAAGCGCAGCAAAACACGAGCCACCAAGACTTATGGCACTGCTCTATGTCACCAAACCCCAGCTCTGCAGAATAAATGCACACAGTTTTATCTGGTTTGAGGCACTTCTCTGGCTAAAACAAATCTCAATTAACATTTACTAAAGCACTGACAGCATTCATTTCAACTGAACTGAGCACTGCCACTAGGCAAACTCAGTTCATCTTTAGGTCATGTCTGCATTGCAGGGGAGGGAAGGGGAGTAGTCTTAATTCCACTCAAGGACCTAGTGAAATGAATGCAACCATACTTCTTAACAATAGGAGTCCATATGTTTAGCTTGCTCGCTGGCTTACGGAGAGGGAGGAGGAAAAAAAAAATAGAAATTAAGTGTCAGACTGGTTAAACAACAGGCTTTTCCGTGTAATTCACGTTGAAGGGCTGAAACTGTCTTGACTTCATTATGATAATAGTTCCGAGTCGAGAACATAATTTATTTATGTATCTATACGTTTATTTGCGTCTTTTATCTGTGGCACAAAGAGCCGCCTGTGGATCGGTGCGGCTCTCCAGTAATTCCGGGACCCCGCGGCCGCCCCCGGCAGCGCAGCGCCCGGTCCGCCCGGCGCCCTCCGGGAGCGCTTCCCGTGCGCGCACCGCGCCCGCTGGAGCTCCC
>VZTT01042619.1:62367-91654 GCA_013400855.1 Buphagus erythrorhynchus | reverse complement strand
GGGCGGGCGCGCCCCCGGCAGCCGCCGCTCAGCGGAGCTGTCCAGCCGCCCCCGCCGCGCTGCCCCCCGCGGGACACCGCCGGTCTCGCTGCTATTGTTTTGGTCCTTCTCTTTCGCCAGGCGGCACCGGAAATGCCGCCCGTCCCGGCGGCCGGGAGCGCTTTGCCGCTCAGCCCCTGCCTTTGACCACCTCGCGTGGTACTCGTGTCGTAGAATTGCTGAGTCGTGGAACGGTTTGGGCTGGAAGGGACCTCGAAGATCATAGAATCACGGAATCAATCAGGTTGGAAAAGACCTCTGAGACCATCGAGTCCAATCTGTGTCCTAGAGCCATCTTATCAACGAGACCTTGCCCTAAGTGCCACATCTTGTCTTTCCTTAAATACCTTCACCACCTCCCTGGGCTTTGAAGAAATTCTTTCTTATGTCCAACCTACATTTCCCCTGACTCAGCTTAAGATAGTGTCCTCTCATCCTAAACATCTCATTCCAATCCCCCTCACTGTGACCAGGGACACTTTCCAGAAGAATGGATTGCTCAAGCCCCCTTCAACCTGGCCTTACTCCAAGGATGGAGCACCCACAGCTTCTCTGAGCAGCCTGTGCCAGGGTCTCACCACCCTCTCAGTGAAGAATTTCTTCCTAATATCTAATCTAAACCCGCCCTCTTGAAGTCCAAATTCATTAACCTGTTTTACACTACCTGGCCGTGTAAAAACTCCCTCTCCCTCTTTTTCATAAGCCCGCTGTTAAGTGCTGAAAGACCACAATAAGGTCTCCATGGAATCTTCTCTTCATGCTCAACAGTCCCAACTCTCTCAGCCTGTCTTCACAGAAGAGGTACTATAGCCCTCTGATCATTTTTGTGGCCCTCTTTTGGACTCACCCCAACAGTCTTGTCTGTCTTGTGCTGAGAATCAAAGAGCTGGATGCAGTACTCCAGGTGGGGTCCTCCCTCAAGCTGCTGGCCACACTTCTTTTGATGCAGCCCAGGATAAAATTGACTGTCTGGGCTGCAAGTGCTCACTGTTGCCTTATATCCAACTTTTCATCATGAGAACTCCCAAGCCCTTCTCCTCAGGGCTGGTCTCAATGACTTCTCCTCCCAGTCTGTCCTCACGTTTGGAATTGCCTCGATCCAGGTGTAGCTCCTTGCACTTGCACTCATTGAACTTCATAAGATTCTCATGGGCCACATCTCTGGTTTGTCCAGGTCCCCCTGGATGGCACCCTTTCCTTCTTTTGTTTTAGCTGCTTTGCTCTGCTTTGTGCCACCTGCAGATTTGCTGAGGGTGCCCTGAATCTCCTTATCCATGTTCACTAAGATACTGAAGAGCACTGATCCCAAGAGAGAGCCCTGAGGAAAACCACTCATCACCGGCCTTTGCCTGGACACAGAGCCATTGACCACAATTCTCTGGCTCCAGCTAGCCAGCCAATTCCTTATCCACTGAATAGTCCATCAATCAAATCCATGTCTCTCCAATTTGGAGATAAGGATGTCATGGGGGACTGTGTCAAAGACCTTTCAGAAGTCATCTCTTGGTCTTCCCTTGTCAACTTTTGTAGTCACCCCATCACAGAAGGTGGCCAGTTTGGTCAGGCACTATTTGCCCTTATTGAAGCTGTGCTGGCTGTCTCAGACCACCTCCTTGTTTTTCATGTGCCTTAATATTTTTCCATGAGGATCTGTTCCATAATCTTCCCAGGCACAAATCTGTAATTCCTCAGACCTTCCTTTGTCCCCTAATTAAAAATAGGTATGGTGTTTCCCCTTTTCCAGTCACTGGGGACTTTGCCTGACTGCCATGGGTTCTCAAATATCATGCAGGAGGCATGCACCAGGCAGCTTTTGTGGTAGCTAGCTTGAAAATGAGGTGGGGAAGTGGTTATGATGGCCAGCACCTCCTACCCTTCCCTTACAGCATGTTTCCACTGGAAAAGGGGTAGTAAATACCCTTTTCACCATCCATGAGAACAGACAAAAATACTTTTGAATTCCCAGCACCTTCAGGTTTTGGCAATGGTGCAGACACAACCATTGCAGTGGCAGTAGTTAACATAGCATTAGCCTAAGGGAGAAAGAATACTAGTTAGCAAACTTGGAGTGAAAGCATGCACTGTCCTCACATTACACAGTGGAAGGAGGTTTAGTTAATTAAAATACATGATGTGGTTACCATTCTGCAAAGAGAGAAAAGGACAGCAACACACACACACAGACCTTTTTGGGAAAAAGGCCACTTTATTGTACGGACCGTCTGTATTTAAAGTCAGTTACGATCACTAGGACAGCACAGTCGTTCATTGGACAATTGGGGAAAACATCTCTGACCAAACATGTCCGGGTGCCTCATAAGAAAAATACCAGGTGTTAACTTATGAATTCCACTCTGTTTTTCACCGTGTTATCGTCCTGGGAAATTTCATCCCTAACTGAAGCTGTAGTCAGCTTGTCAGCCTGGGAATGGACTTGAGAGTCAAGAGGAATCCAGGCCTGAGAAGAATCTCCAAGCTGTAATTCCCTAGCTCTCTGAATGTGTGTGTCCACACATGAAGCCTGGGTTATGTGAATGATGAAATGTTGTCAGTTTGACAAACATCATAATTGGCCTACTTGCCTATTTGAAGAAAAACATCAGGATAAGAAGTTCCCTTTTCCCCTCAAAACTACTTTTCACACAAGTCAATAAAACAAACACAGTTGAAATGCCTTACTTGGGCATTATTTACACCTGGGTTTCAGTGGCCTGGATGTGAAACTTTAATGGAAATTTGCACTCAGACATCATGAAGACAGAGGTGATTTTTTACATGTCCAGTACTACAAAGAAGAATTTTCTCCAGAAGGCTTATAAAGACATTTTTTACTTACTTTTACTTTGGTAACCAGCATCATAAAAATACAGAGTTCTCTGCTTGAAATAATTATCTGCTTGACAATGCCAGTAAATGTACAGTATGTGTATTCAAACTGAAACATGTCACTTAACTGGGCGTGGGGAGAACAGGTTGGTAAGGTCATGTGCTCTCAGCCTTCCAACTATGCTTTGAATAATGATTTGCAAGTCTCTGAATAAGTATATTATCTCTTACCCACCTCTACTATTCCCCAGCTTTCCTGATTCCAGCTTTCCTTACAGGCAGGTAGCTTTTAGTTAGCACTCACCTGCAGTAGCACACCACCCACCCTTGACACTGGGTTGTGGTGGATGCAGGGCCAAATAAACTATCAGCCTCAGACTAGAACAAAGACCCCTTGGCTCTAAGGCTGCCTTTGAAACAGTAGGAAGAAATTTTGTCCTTGGTGGCGCAGCAAGGAAAACCATTCTGCGCTCCATGGCAGAGGTGTAGATGCCAGCACAGGTGGGTATTGCTAGCACAGACAAACTTGGAGCACACGTTTCCCCCTGTCCTCCTGAAGTCTTCACATGGACCACAGTGCCATTTGCTGTTACTGCCAGGACTTGTGAATGATTCTTTGTTCAACCTCTTAATAGATCGTTAAGGTATTTTCTTGTTTGTGTACCTGTTTGCTCTGGCTTCAGGGTAGTTTAGAGCAAGATTCTAATTACCTCCTCCATCACATTAAGATATTATATGAAAGAAAATGTCCTTGAAGGTCTCCAAAGACCAAAACTTCCTCTTCTGCACTTACATCTTTTTACTAGCCTTTTGATCCTCCCCTGAGCCAGGATTACTAAATTTGCAGTGCCAAAAGTCTCATTAACTTCAGGTACTGGGAGGAAATAGCAACAGCTAGGAATGACTGATACATTAAAAAGATAAGAGCACAAACCAATGTCAGAAAATACTCCTGCCCTTAGCTTCTGAGAAGGGGGTTAATAAGATCAGCATGAATACAGAAGTGAGATCTACCCTTCTGCTTTGTTTCCAGCCAAAGATGTGCATCTATTGGACACCCGTTCTACTCACAAGGGACTCCTTTTGCATAGAGTAATACCTGGGTAGTGTTTAAGTAGCTCTGCACCTCCTTCAAAATTCACCACTGTTGCCTTAGCAGACCAGGAGTTACAGCATGCCCTGCGCCCCCAAGACAGCAGAAGAAAACAGAAACTTGGGTGGGTGGGCATTGCCATCCTATTTTCTCCCCTAGCCCAGGTTAAATGTGCTTGTTAATTCAATAATTGATATGCAGAAATCTCCCAAGTGCTCATTGCATTAACTGTCAAGATAGTTTCAGGAAGGATGCAGCACTGCTTTCCAACAAGCTGTAAAATTCCTACACTTGTTAAAGAATGAAGCTGCAGTCCTACTGCAGGAAAAAACGCAAGCCTGTCTCAAAGCACCAGGAAGGTTCTGCCAACAGTAGGCCCTCAGACCAAAGCTTTTCACATTTATTTTCATGCTGTTTTTTGCAACCATAATTAGAGACTCAGTTTCCTGCTGGTCTGTATTCCCCTGAGTGAAAATATTAAAGCCAATGCATCACAGTGGAGATATGCAGGATGAGAGCAGACTTTTTCCAGAGGTAGTATGACTGACCTGGAGACTGAGCTATCTCACAGACATTTTTCTCCCTGTGCAATGTGTTTTCTTCCAGGATGAAATCAGAGGAGTGTTAGCCCTCATCCTGCTCTCTGTAAATTGTCAGTGATGCAATTTGCTTCTCTGCTTAGTCCTGAACTGTTGAACCTAAAGAAGATGACTTCTATCCACAGGATTTTCCCAGTCATGCAGGTTGAAAGACATATTGTCCCCTCAGCAATAAGGCAGGAATTTATGCTGCCTGAGAGAAATGTGCCTGTTTAGGCTCAGGAATAGAGGCTCAATTTTGTCTTCACAATAGCTGTCCTTCAATTGTGTGACCCTGAAAAGCTAGCAAGGATCTGTAGACCTTGGGTGTTTCAAAGGGGATCTCATCATAAAACAAAAATATCAGCCTCTAATCCCCTGATTCAGGGTTGTTTGTCTTCTCTGCAGAGATGTGCTACAGGTCCATAATCCCCAAGGCTGGATGAGTTTCCTAACAGATTCCATAACTGGATCAGCTGGACTGGACAAGTTCAGAAGGTCCCACGCGCCACTGCTATGCAGAGTGCTGAGTCAGTAAAGACTGCACTCATTGAACTGCCAGAATACTGGGTCTGCAATTAGCTTTGGGTAGGATTTGGATGGTAGCTAGCATGTCTCAAAGTGTGCTAAACTGGTTCAGTGTGTCTTTACTTTTTAACTTATTGTCAGATACAGTACTCTGCTTCAGTTCCAGGACACCTGGAAAGCAGCTGAGGATCCAAGGAGCAGCTACATACAATAGTTCACCCAGAAGACTCTGCTCTTTCCCTCCAAAGATTGTAATCACTTGCCAAGCAAATGAAAGAATTCTAATGAAAAAGCTTCCCCAAAATACAAGACATTCAAATCAAAATATCTTCCAGCTCTGAGTTAAGAGAGTCCTACTTCTAAAGAAATTATTACTGTTTAGCAGAAAGAAAATATAAGGTTATGTTGAAAAGGATTTAGAATATAAACAATTTGCATGAAAAAAAAAACAACACAAATTTACAAGAAAATCAGTCACAGGCTCAGTTTCTGACACCATAAAGATATGAAACAATAGATAGTACAGTAGACATGGAACACATGGGGAGCTTCTCTCCTTTGCTTCAGACTGTGGATACCCCTGTCACAGAAGACAAAGCTCACCCTTGCCTTGTCACATCCCATGTGCTTCTAGGTGCTTCAGGGAAACTGTTGGAGTGATGAGGACATGTCTAAGATCTGGAAACCCACCTTTGTCACACAGGCTGGCTTACCCAGCCAAGTAACTGATTAAAAGCTGTCAAGACGGGCAAATTGGATTCTAACTGCTCTTGACTGCTAGATTTCAAACTCAGACCTCTCTGAAGTACCTAACAATGCTGCTGCCTGATACTGAACTCCAGGTTATCTTTACATACTCTGTCAACCAGAGTCACTTTGTGCAAACATCCCTCACAGTACAGACATATTCTGGGATGCTTTTGGATACTCTGTAAAAGGAAGAAAATTGCTGTTAGAGAAGTCTCGTCATATACACCCATACCCCAAGGAAGCACTTCCCTTCACATAAGCAAGAAATATGTAAAGCCTTATCTTCTTTATCATGAGGACCAGAGCTCCAGTTCAGCTGAGTCAGGCAGCCCAGAGCCGCCTGCCAGCCACTACAGCCACAAGTAAATGTTGCATTTCTCCTCTCCAGGCACTCTTTCTAGTTTCAGTTTGAGCCCCTGTATAGCTCTTACTGTCACCTTACCCCTTACTGTCACCTGGACAAAAGCTAAAATGCTACCACAAGAGAATTTTACATTAGTCATTACATGAAACCAGGCAGAAGGCAGGAACAGAAATTGGTGTCACCTGCAGGTTGCAGGTGGAGAGCATGCAGAACTTGAAACACTCTTAAAATTATTTTTCTGTATTTCTCATGTTCATATCATATGGGTTTTAGGCCTGTTTTCAGTAGTATCTATTTCTCTAAATGCTTTTTCTGGAGAGTAGCTTTTAAAGCTGCTCCTTACGAACCACAAACTGTTGGTTTTTGCAAATGATTTGGAATGTGGAATATATGGTAAAACAAAGCAGTCAAGTGAGGAAAAAAAGAGAGGGTGAGGATCTTGGTTAAAAAATAGAGCATGCCAAGATCCTTATTTGCAATTAAATAAGGAGATCTCAGGGACAGTGTTGGTGTTGTTAGCTTCCCTCTGAAACTCACATTGGTTTATATCAGCTTATTGATTGTATTTTGCTTACAGAAAAATGCCCAAAAATGGTTTTACAAAACAGATGGCAAGTATTGGTATCATTTAGCCCATCAGATATGATTGCTTCTTTACAGCATCTAAAAATTCTCTGAAGAGAATCATATGCATTTCAAAAGAAGAAAACATATAGCTATGAAAGTAAAACTATTTGAATTGGAGTTTGGGTGAATAATCTGGGTGGGAGTGTGTGTGTTTTGACTACTGCAAAAGTAAATTTACAGGGAATAATTTGGGGGAAGGGTGGGGAAGAGGCAGGATTGGAAGAAGCCTGAGACCATTTCTGGAATAACACATCATTTTGAGATAGATGAGTGTCCTTGCTGTGGTTTGAACTGAGATTTCAGAGTCCTGAAAGAAGGTCATACAATCTCCTTCTGCACCAGTGCTTCTGATACAAAATGCAGTTAGTTGTTAATCTGTCTCTCAGGGGTATTTCAAAGTTCTCAGATGTTACTGTGACATTTGTGACAGGTGCCATGGAGGCCCAGAATATCTCAGAGAGTATTGTAGTGAGTCTAAACAGATGTTGTGGATATATGGATTACACAAGGACTGTCTTATTGGAACTAAAAGTGTTATGTGCATCTTTTTGTTCTAGGTACTATGTGCAAGTTGTATGTGTGAAGGGGAGTCAGGAAAATAATGAGTACAGATCATTAAAAGAGATAACAGGTTTTTGAAGTGACATTCCCCCAGGGAAAACTGATATATAATGATTTGCCCTGTTTGAGAGGTCTGATGGAGATTGCCAGCTAAGTGGAAAAACAGCACGCTTGCCAAAAGGGGTCATATGCCCAGGGTTCAAGAGCTGATGCATTGTACCTGCAGGCACCCTGCGTATTGAGAGGTGTGTGCCAGCGTAAAGTATTCTTACTGCGTCTCGATTTTCTAATAGATCTTTGTTCAGTGAAAGCCAGACACTTAGCAGTTAACTCAGAGAATGTTAATGCTTCCAGGCTTTATTGCAAAAGCTTTATTGATGGGGGGGGGGGGGAATGGGAACGGGAAGACTGGAGTGATGGAACCTCTAAGCAGCAATACCCTGACCCCAAGAAAGTCACAGTTTACCATGCAGAAGGGTCCTTTTGCTGGCATGATTTATGTCATCTGAGAAAACAGTTTAATTATCCCAGCAGAACACCTCCAAGCTGCTGGATAACATCAATAAATTACAAAGAGGCTGTAATCTAAAACCCTGGTCTTAAGGTTCAAAAAATGCACAAGGAAAATGTGGAGAGCAAGAGGTCTCAGAGCAGGGTGTTGGAGAAGCTCAAGCAGTGATCACCACTATGAAAGGTCTGGCGGTCACATAACTGATACTGTTCCCCTTTTCTTCATGTACATCAAATGTCTGTGATGATGGGACTTGGCAATGTCATTGTCTGCATATAAACAACAGCACTGTTTGTAATAAACATGCATATTTCACACTACAATGCCAACTCTGCTGTCTATCGAACCATATGCTCTTGCAGAGGGTGTCTGAATTAAGTACAGAATTAAGAAACTGCTTAACTGTAGGATAAGGGACAGATGTAGCACCCCATTACAGGGACATTCCAGGCATAAGGAGCTTCTGGCCTAAAACACTTTATGATTTTGTTTGGTGTGTAAAACAGACAGAACAAGACTGAATTTTCCTTTAAAGCTCTGGCATGATTACTCCCAAGCAAGGAGAAGCAGAAAATCATCCAGGAAACTCCTCATTTCCCTGCTATAAAGGTTCTTCCAGAACTTTTAGAAGAGGGTGCGGAGGAGAGGGAGGAGGAGAAAGATGTGCACAAAGAACTGGCTGTGAAGGCAGCCTTTGGAGATATGCTGGAAAGTCATCACGATGAGTCTGGAACAAGCAATATTTCCAATAGCACCATTATTTGCCGCATTTATTTTTAAGTTTAAAGACATTGTACCAGCTTCATTTTTTTAAAGAAAACACCACACCTGAATCTTTGTGGCTCCCTGGTTTTCACACACGGAGCAGGAGCAGGGCTGCCAACGCGACAGATGCCCGCCCAGCTGTGCTAGGCTGAGGGACAGTTTAGATGGAAATTTTTAACTTTTTCACCTCGTAGCCTCGGAGGTGCGCGGCAAATACTAGCCGATCCTCCGGAGTAGGTTAGCTGTAAAGGCGAGTCATTCCTGCCCCCGCATTTCCCTAAAAAGCCTCGACACACCGCTGGGGAAGGGAGCCGTGTCTCCCGCGGGCGCTGCCCGCCCGCCCCGCGGGGTCCCGGCGCCGTCGCCGTCCCTACCTTGTCCCGCTTCAGCAGCTCCAGGATGTAGGCGAACCGGGCGGTGTCCGCCGCTGCCTCCATGGCCCCGCGCTCCCGCCGGGATCACGCCGGCCCTGCGCCCGGTGCTCTCCGGGGAAGGGCCGTCCTGGAGCCACTGATGCTCTGCCCGCCCACCCGCTCACGGCACTCGGGATGCTCCTGAGAACTTCTCGTCCTGGAGCGTCGCGGCAGGGCTGCCAGGCAGCTGGAGGTGCCCAGGAGCGCCTCCTCTGGCCTCTGCTCGGATGCCGCGGGAGCTCTGTTAAAGCTGGCAAAGTTACACCTACTGGTGGTCTCACCAAATCTAAGTGATGCTGTGTCCATCGCTGAGCCCATGGCATTGGGCTGTGCTGGTGCACGTCCCCCAGGGCAACACCCAAGGTGGGCATGCCACTTTTCAAAGCACAGCTTGCAGTGGATGTATGCTGAGGAGCAGCGTGGTCCATTTGTACCCAGGCTCCATCTGGTTTTATTGAATTCTGATCTTTTGTTTAAATGACAAATTGTGTCTAAACAGAGAACAGCTACTAATGTGCATAGTTGCATGTATGATCCGTCTCATGTTTGCACTTGATTGGTGGTGTGTTTGGGGTAACTCAAACAGGAAGAAATCTTGCTATCATCTCTTTTTCTTCATCCCAGGTCTGATGCAACTTCTAGGAGAAGGATACAACATGCCCATATACAATTGTGACAGAAAAACTGGTTCCAGCAACTCAAGTACCCTCCTCTGCTTGATGGAGGCAACCCTCAGTCCCACTGAAACGTTCACACCAGGCAGGATCAACTATGAGGTGAGGCACTGCACAGCCCCCCAGACACAGTGGGCAAGGGGGTTCCACAGGACAGCCAGGGAATGGTGTTTGACATGTGGCAGACATCACATTTCTGCTCCATGCCTGTCCCCACTCCAGGCCTTACATGTACCTCACTTCTGGTAGAGGAACTGCAGTTCACTTCAGCCAGCAGTGGCTCATTTCTTCCTATTCTGGAGTCAGATTTCCCCAAAAGCAAAGGTCCCAGCTGCCTGCAAGGCCTGAGGGAGAGGGTCAGGTGAATGGCCAGCCCACTGCTGTCTCACCAGTTCTGTTCCAAGCTGGGAGATGGAAGGTGACAAGCCCTTCTTACGCTGTAGCTATCAGGTAGCCCATGGAGCACATCACCCCTGTGTGCTGAAAACACACCAAAGAGTATTTTATAACAGTATAATGTATCCCCTCAGAGGCTGCATTTCCTAAGATATTGATATAGTAGTAATGTTATCTCAAATTCTCTCTACAGGTTACTCACTGAAACAGTATATCCTTCCTTTCTCAGGAAATGGGGCTCATGAATAGCTCGAGGCTTTTGTGTTACTAGATATTGTACAATTATGTATATCAAATGACTCATTAATCAATTAGCTCATTATTATGATATAGACAGGCTTTCAGTGCTCCACTTCTTGCTTTTGTGCAAACAGCCCAGGAATAAACAATGGACAGTTGCACTGGGGACAGTCAGATGTCATCATCCACACAGCTGAGAAATCCTCCATATATAATTTAACTCAGTGTGAGATATTTTGCTTCCTGGTCTGATTTCAGCTCACCAAATGGCAGTCCTGTAGGAAATTTTCACCACTAATTTCTTTGTGTCAGTGTTGAGTGCTGGCAGAGAGCAGGGCTGGCTGAGGCTGGGACAAGGGACAGCCTGAAAGAATGCCTTGCTCTCCCAAGCTGCTCAAGTCCAGCAGCCATCTGCAGGAAGCCACGTGGGTGGTGGCCTCAGCGACAGCAGCACTCCTGCGTCACAAGGAAGGTTGTACCACGATACCACTGTGAATCTCCAAACGACAACCAGCACCAAGAACAAACATACCTTTGACCCTACGCCTCAGTAATGACAGGCTGTGTGAAAAGCCAGGGAATTTACAGCCCTTTGTGCTCCACAGCACAAGCTGTTTACTCCACTGGAACCCTTTCAGCAGAAGGCACGCCTGCACCTGAATCTCCCTGCAGCTTTGTCATGTTCAGGTTAAGCAACCCCCAACAACCATCAGCCAAAGTACGTGAGACAAGAGTCTCCTCTGGTGCATACACCATAGATCTGCTCCAAATCACTGTTTTGTCTTATGTTCTTTAGCCACAAACTATACCAGTATTTTGAACTATGTATTCTGAATTTCTGGCTGCTTTTTCACAATTTTCTTTTTTTCTTCAACAGTGGAATTTGAGTTGTGAGTTTCCTATTTCTGTCAAACCTTGTAGGTTCTGGCCAGCCTGGGTTGCAATTCAAGGACTTAGGAAAAAAAAGAAGGGTGATTCCTTGTTCCTCTTCCTTCATTTCCTCATGTCCCACTTCCATAAATTGATAAATGTAAATGTAAATGTAAAGAGATGTAAATGTAGCTCAAGTCATGAAATCAGCCAGGGCAAGAAGGATACAGGAGAAGATGGAAGAAGCTGATGGTTCTTTCATGATCTCTTCCTGGAGTGGTTTTGTTTCAGGATTAGCTCTGTTAGCACTCCAGGTTCAGATGGCTGTCAGTGATAGTAAAGCATGAGGAAGCCACAAACCACTTTTGCATTGATTTCACAGCTTCAGCAATGGCATCCTCCCAACCAGCTCTAGCCAGGATGATCTTGGCCTCCGCATGACAGCGCTCTCTGCCATCAGCTCTGCAGAAAAGTGTTTTTCTGCAAGTCCAGCAAGCCTGAGCAGAGCCCTGTGGACAGTTCAGCATCATTTACACAAGCTGTCTCCATATATCTAGACTACTTAGGAATTTGGGACTATCCTCTGCAGAAGATATTGATTCCTGTTTACTTCCCCTTGGATAGCAGACAGTTTGTGCTAGCCTTTGTCATGAGTGGCAGAAGGCTGACAGTGGAATGTGCACTTGGAAGGCTGTGGACAGATGGAGAAGCTTCACATTGCAGCTAGTAGCCCAGAGACTTTCACCCCTCTCAGTAACTGATGACTGTGTTTTACACAATCTTTACTGAGGTGGGCTGTGTGTTGAAAATAGCTCCTCACCTGCTCCACATAAATCCAAGATATGAAATTGCTTTTCATACTTTTCCTTATTTTATTCCACATTTTACATCAGTTCCTCTCTGAGGAACCAGGATGTCTGAAAATCAATTCAAACCTTCCGTTGTCACGAAATTACCTAAGAGTATGTCATATTATGTTAAAGTGAAATATATATAGATCATATTTATTTTCTGTTACTTAAATTTGAAGCAGGTCTCCAAAAAAATAAGGATACCAGTCAGATTATCAAATTATATTAACTAATTGGTATAATTTTGTATGAGTGGAAAAACTGGTTCTGTATTTCGATCCTGAAAGGCCATGCAACACAGGGTTCTGTTGTTACATGTTGGTACATGATTTAAAACACAAAGGAAATTTGTGTTCCCTGACCTGTGAATTATGTTGATTCTCCCAGGACAACAACTACAGCTCTAGATTTTCTCTTTGATCTTCTTCTAGATCTTAGTTGACTTCTAAACTAAATCTGAGCAGTGAAGCCTACTCAGATGCTTTTGTCTTTCTGCTCCTCTAGGACTGTGAGGAATTTTCCCATTTCCATAGCACAGGGAATCCAATCAAGCACACACCCTCAGTAGCTCTCTAGCACCATGGTGGGGTTGGTCTTCTCCCACTATGCTCCTATAAATACACTTGAACTTGTTGGCCATCATCACCTGGGGAAATCTACTTAAAGGGTGTTTGAAACCAGTTGTAGGTGGTGATATGGTTGAGGGCTAGCACAAATTATTCAATACATAAGAGAGAAAGAGAACTTCCATTTTACAGTATGCAGGGGGCAAATGGATCTGTGTAGATGTCCTTTCATCTCAGACAACTCCTATGTCACTGAACAATGGAGATGCAAGAAAGGTGATGTTAAAGATAGTAGAAAACTGTGCTAGTATTCAGCATTAAATGCTTTGCTGTTGAATGTGAGCAACATGTGAGCAAACATTTGAAATCATGGAAAAAACACCTCCTAAATGTGAGTGCACATGTGTCTGGTAAAGACTGTGACCTGCTTTTATTCTCAGAGCAGTCTTCAGAGGCCTGCATCCAGCTTGAGTAATATGAAAGAGAATCCATGTGAATATTTTATGAATTTTATATAAACTGCTTCCTTCTGCGGGGAGTGATGTAGATTTGAACTGTCATGGCAGAAAAAAAAATTGCCATGAAACGGATGAGGCCTGATGGCTGGAAAGGTGTTGCAAGCAGGACAAATGACACCAAACTCTTTCAAAGAGCACAGTACTTGCATGCAGACCTAAACCTCTCCCTTCAATAAACCCCATCTCTATAGATTTTCTAGGCACATATTTCTTCCCCCATTTTTTTCCTCACCTGTGCTGCTCAGGGGTAAAATTTTCCAAAGTCTCTTGACAAGCAGTCAGAAAACTGTCTGCTTCTGCCTCTCTTCTACATTTTAACTGAGATCCTTTTCAGGGTGGCCAACTCCTGCACTTTCACCCTGACAACCATGTTAATAAATTCCACTCAGGATTCAGATTTAGCCTGGGATCCCCAGATCTCTCACATGATGCAGCTGCCAAATCACATCTTTCTGCTGGAGAGTTGGACCTACCCTTTCAATGTCTCTAAACTTCTTTAGTGATCTAATTTTTACCCCCCCACCCCATCACCACAGACTGAAATAGGGTTTTATTTATTTTTTGTATACTTTAATCTAATAGAATATAGCAAAAACACGAAGACCACTTAACACATAGGACTTAATATGGCCAATAAACAACAGGAGAAACTGAAGCAGTTCTGCTGCTGCTCTGTGGCTAATACAACATACGTAGTTGCTAACAGCCAGAAGCAAGGTTTTCACCCTTTGCCTGTATCTCTCGTTTCCCTTAGTTCTGGCTGTAAGTTCTTGGGCACAGGCAAATGTAATAAAATTAAAAAGTGAATTCCAAATCCACGATATATTGGAGCCAGATATTTTGTACTCAGGCCTTTTTTGACACTGGAGATACTTATCTCTAGGCCTTTTGTCTTGGTCCCTTTAAAGACCTCTGTTAAAGTTCCATTAATATATTCATTCAGTATTTTTGAGACACAAGCACACAAAATAAAGAAAGAAAATTGAGTCTGCACTGTTTGAAAAATTATCTTTATGTATGATTTCCTCCTAGCCTGTCCAATGTGACACTAGCAGAGTGTCAAATGCCCCTGGGAACAAATTCATTTAAAAAATATGGGTTAAGTATGTAGACCATTATTAATATTTAATGTATTGAGTATGTTATTAGATATTTATGAGGAATAAGCTAAAGTACATAATTATGCATACCATGAATATATCATGTAATTGCCATTTTTTGTTGCAACTACAGTTAATCAAGTTTGACAATACCAAGAGAATCTGGGCTATCTAGATTTTTAACAAATATCAATTGAGCAAAATACAGCAAGCTTGAGTCTATTAATTTACAGATTCTATTCAGTTACTTAAAGCAATGTGTCTAATGAAGAAATCAGAGACATGCAAATCAGAGAAGGATAAGTGAAAGATGAGCACTGCTGAGATCTGCATGCAAATGTTGTCATGTATGTTTTAGTAATTTTGTGTTTTGCAAAAAGGGCAGGTCTGTACCTGTGAAGGCTCTGAAGAATGAAGCATAGACATGAAAGCTTTTTTGGCTCAGCTGGCCTTCAGAGACTATTACACCCTTCGACAAGGCCTGTCCAATTCATGCCTTCAAGGTTTAAGTGTGTCAGCTGGGCTCCTGCACTTTTCTTTCAGCTTAATAGTTCAGCTTAACTATATCAGGATTAGGTTTGAGTTAACTGTCCTTTTTCAAAACAGCATGCTGCACTCCTACAATGTAATTCATCCCCTGCCTTTATCCATGGGTTAATAAAGTCTTTAATCCCCTCTAAAGGTAGATTAAGCTCCCTGCAGATTGACTTTGCAGAGAGCAAGGTGGATGCAGACCTTGCTGTGCCCAAGGGCTGCCCCTCCCAGTGTCACACAGCACCAGAAGGAGCCTGCCCCTTTACCTGTATGCCCACCAGGCATCTGAGGCTCTTCTGAACCTCCCCACCAGTAACTCCATTTAGCACCAGTATCCAGCTGGGATCAGCATTTAGGCATCTGTCATGCTGCTAGAGTACCTGCCTGCAGGAACACTGACTCTGCTGCCTCTGGGCAGGCAGCACTGCACTGCTGAGAGTTCCTGTGCCTCCTTCCTCTGAAGGCTGACAAAGGGGCTCTCTGGTGACCTGTCAAAGAACAAGTGGCTCAAACAAAGTTGGTTTATGTATATCAAGGGATGTGCATCACAGAGTAAAAGGTCAGAAATGTCACTTGGGGGAGTTTGTCTGAAATAGCTGCAAAGAAAATTGTTCCTTTTAATGTTAATAAAAAGCCAAGGGTGGAGTACAGTGACACTCTTGCTCCCTAGTCCCATTGTATGGAATGCGGAGAGGATGTGGTGCATAAATTTGTCCTGGATATGAGATTGATGCTAAGGCTGGCCAGCAGCATTTGGGGTCCAAACCCCCAAATCATGGCTCTGCCTGGCTCCCCATGTGTGCTGCTATGCAGGGCAAACAAAGCACCATGAGGTGCAGAGCCAGGCACAGGGTGCAGAAGCAGAGAGCCATGGCTCCAGGTGTTGTCCCACAGGTGCCACTGAGCAAAGTGAGCTGTTGCCAGCCTTGCTATGTGACCCTGGTCACCTTCATCTCATGGGTCCCAGGCAGAAGCACAGTCCCTCATGATGTGAGTCCCTGACATGGGCCTACAAATACTTACACACTGTTCTGGGGTTTATAGAAAATTAAATCTCTCTGGATTCCCATGCAAATTTCTTAACATTCCTTTGACTTCTACAGACTACTTGACAACTACAGCAGTTCTCATCAGCATACTTGGAAAAGCCTCCCTGATGCAGTAGCCTAACTGAGTGGAGCAGACTTCCCTCCAATTCAATTACAACACACTGAATCCACAGAGGCACACACTCACTTTGCCTTGCCATGGAGAGGAAAATCAAATGCATGTTAGTGTGTCAAGGGTAACCCCTCCCAGTGCCCTCCCCAAATAAATCCTTGTCAGGCAAGGATTTCAAAGAAGTTAAAGACAGACAAACTCAGACTAGTTTGGAATATTGCATTATTTATTATGTTTTTACTGCATTTATATTGAACTGAGGTGTGTAAAATGTTGGCAAAATGTTCATTTTACCCTGGTTTATTTTTCTTTTACCATTAGTTTAAAGCAACAAGAGTAATCTGTTCCTGACTGACAGCAGTAGATGAGCAGAAGTGTTTAGGCTAGAGCTGTCTCAACCCCTAAGAGAAGGCACATCCAAAGTGCCTGAATCTTCATTTGCCAGTGTTTCCTGAGCACAGAACTTCACTGAAGTGACTGAGGTCAAGGCATTTAGTTATTAAAAAAAAAAGCTTGCTTTACGTCTCTATTGACTCCAAATCCAACTAGCATCAAAAAGCACCAGAAAGCTCAGTTTATTCTGACAGGACAAATGGCCTGTGGGTAGTTGGAGCAGGCTGGGCAGCCACTAAGGGGATGGAAGGGGGGTCCAGTCCAGACTGGCTATCATATCAACAGCTGCTACAGAATGTGATTTCCTTTTATAGAAGGGAAACTGTGGGAACTGTTGCTCTCCACAGTCACTGGAGCCTTTGGCTTAAAAAACTGCCCTCCCTGGGGAGCAAATGCTACGTAACATCTCAAATGTTTGTGTGTTTGCTCAGGTTTCTTCTGCGGCCAAAAACAGTGTGCTTGTGTTTGCTTTATGCAGGGACCTGTGAAGCCTGCCTTTTCTGTGGCTTCTGGACCATGACTTGGAGTCACAGGAGATGAGAAATCCTGCAACAGTCCCGAGAGGCTACAGACAGAGGGTAAGGGAAATGCAGTGTTCGGACCATCCAGGGGCAGAAGCAGAAATGTGTATCCAGGAGCACACCTGCTGCTATGCACGGGGCCCCAAGGCGCAGAGCACAGGCTAGGATGCCTGGCCGGGTTTGGGCTGGTGGCCACTGAGCTCAGGAGCTGTCACAGGGCTGGGGAACAGCTTTCCCACCGACTGCTGCCGTTCCCAACTCGTGCTCAGATCTGGCAACGCCTCTCAGCAGGAAAGAGTGTGCATCCTGGGCAGAGTAAACACATGTCTCTGCTGTTCCCTTGTTCCTATATTTAATAAAAACTAGGACAAACCAGGGCTGGCAGAAGACAACGGGACAGGACCTGTCTTAACGGCCAGGAAAACTCGCCTTGTTTAACACAATTAACACCTTTTCTTTAGACGCCCATCCTCACAGCCCTCACTTGCACCAGCAGCTCCTCGTTCTGTAGAATAAAGTTGTTTGAGGCTGGAATTTTTTTACACTGAAAACAGATGTCAAGGCATGGAGCCATCAGAAAAATTTGGTGGTAGTAGCAGTTTGCATAGTGTGCAAAGGAAGCTATCTATAGCAACTGGGAAGTCACAGAGGGCACGTTATCACTGCCATGTAGGACTCATTCTGGCCACATACAGGGAGTTATATATAGAGCTGTATACAAAAATACAAAAGAGCCCTGTGCCAGTGTTGGAAAGCCTCATCAGAACTTCTCTTGAGCAGACTCCTGCCCTTGGCCTCACCAGAGAACTGCATATTTCAGAGGATATTTTGGAAGATGCTTGCCAGCGAGTGCTGCTCAAGGACAGCTGATCTGTGAAGTACAAACATACAGACCACAGTGTGTGTATGCCCAATCTAGCTAAGATTTCTGATTTCCTCTGAAGTATTTTTGTGCTATTTATAGAAACCTTCCCCCTGTCCCACCTTCCCATCTATGTACCTCACAGATTTGCTCTACAATAAACTGTCCCACCAGAGCAAAACTCTCCTTGGTTTAAGAATTCACAGGTTGGGGGGTTCAGGGGAAGTAGGGGTGCTGTGTTAAAAAAAAAAAAAAATTAAAGTGGAATCTATGGTACTGTAAGAAATAGTCCACCAAAGTGCCCCAAGGCAGGATAAACTGTCCCTACACCATGCCCAACAGTTCTTAGTCTAACCTGCTGTGAGAGAGTGCCCGTGACAAATGCACCCTGGGCAACAGGTTTACACAGATAATATCTTTCCATATGATAGGGTCTGAATTCAAAGGAGGTTTTAATGATAAAATAAGCAGAATGGATGTTGGGACAAAGATGAAAATGCAACTTGGTCAAGTAAACTTATTTTAGTAAGGCTTGGCTGTAATTTAAAGAATGTGGTTGAAGAATTCTGGACAGCACAACAGCAAATAAATATAGCTCTGTGCTTAGGGAAACCTTTGAATTAAACAAAGGCGGCATGCAATTTCAACAGCAGTTTTGCATATTAGCTTTCTAAGCAGCATAAGCACCTGCCCCACAAGCACTCACAAAGGGTGATAAACCACAGAAAAACTTCCCTGATTTGTGTCACTTTCACTTCAAATTTTTTTTTGCAGATTTCACGTAAAAGGATAAGGTGGGATCCTCCCTTCCAGGGTGAGGCAGAGCCTTTGTCTCATGTCTGGAGCAAAGGGAATACAGAGAGAGTTCTGGGTGGAAGCCCAGGCTGGATCTTGCAGAAATAGCCTCATTAAAGCCTCCATGCTCTCCCAGACCCAAAGCAGTGCTTCACAGGCGCACAGGTGTGGTGGGTTGACTTGGGCTGGGCATCAGATGCCTACCAAACCTCTCTATCACTGTCCTTCCCAGCTGGACAGGAGAGAGAAAATAAGATTGAAAAGGACTCACAGGTTCAGGTAAGGCAGTTTACTAAAGCAGAAGTGAAAGTTTGCACATGCACAAGCAAAGAGAATAGGCTTATCCTCTACTTCCCATTGGTGAGCAATGTTCAGCCACTTCCCGGGAACAAGGCTTCAGCACTTGGAGTGATTGCTCCAGAAGGCAAACATAGTAAATAAAAATGTCCCCCTTCCTCCTCCTTTTCTTAGCTTTTATATCTGAGCTGATGTAATATGATATGAAATTTCCTTTGGATCAGTTTGGGTCAGCTAGCCTTGTTGTGTCTTCCCCCAGAACCTTGCCCAGCCCCAGCCTACTGATGGGGCAGGCAAGAATGCTGGGGAGACAGTGCTGATGCTGTGCCAGCACTGCCCAGCAGCAACCAAAGCACAACTGTGCTATCAGCACCTTCCCAGCCGCCTGTGCAAAGCACAGCACTGTGAGGGCTGCTAAGAGAAAACGAACTCAGCCAGACTCAACACAACAGAGTAGCTCCTGGTTCTTGCACTAGGGCTTGGTTATCATCACTGTTAGGAGTTAACATGGAAGCCACTTTCAAAAGCAGTCTAAAATTGTCAAAACACAGCTGCTACATTCATATATCCCTCTTTGCATTTGTGAATTTAATATAAACAACTTATGTGGCAAGTTGAAAGGTCTTTCTTGAACATTTTTAGTTCTCCAAGTGAGAGCATGCAGATCAGTATCACACAGATTTTCTCTTCCTCAATGAACTTTCTCTTTTTACTCCAAATCAGGACCATATTCTTCCTCAGAATCCTACTTGTTTTCCAGTGATAGCAGCTTGTCCTGTCCCATTCCCAAGTACAGAGCCTGTATTGGCAGATAAACTCTGAAGGATGCCAATCTTACCTTGGTGGAAGGCAAGATCATGGAGCAAATCCTCCTAGAAATTAATGCTAAGGCATGTGGAAAATAAGTAGGTGATTTGTGACAGCCAGCCTAGCTTCACTAAGGGCAAATAGTGCCTGACAATTTTGATGACCTTCTAAAATGGGCTTAGACTGATGGATGTGGAAAGAGCAACTGACATCATATACATGGACTTGTGTAAAGTCTTTGACACCATGTAACACCCTTGCTCTAAACTGGAGAGGGTGGACCACTTGGTGGATAAGGAATGGGCTGTATGGTCTCACTCAAAAGAGTTATGGTAGATCCTTAATGCCCAAGTAGGCACCAGAGATGAGCAGCCTTGCGCAGGGGCTAGTGCTGGGACTGGCACTGTTCCACATCCCTGTGGGCAGCCGGGACAGTGGGAATGAGGGCACCCTCAGCAAGTGTGCCAATGACTCTGAGCTGCTTGGTGCTGTCCACACACCCGAAGGAAGGAAGGGGCACCCAGAGGGAGCTGGAGAGGCTTGAGAAGAGGGCTTGTGCAAACCTCACGGAGTTTATTGCAGCCAAGTGCAAGGTCCTGCAGACAGGAGTCCAGGCTGGGGGATGAAGGCATTGAGAGCAGCCCTGCTGGAAGGACTCAGGGCTGCTGGTGGGTGAGAGGCTGGACATGACCTGGCCATGAGCACTCCCAGCCCAGAAAGCCAAACATGTCCTGGGCTGCATCCAAAGCAGTGTGGGCAGCAGGGGAGGGAGGGGGTTCTGCCTCTCTGCTCTGCTCTGGCGAGATCCTATTTGGAGTGCTGCAAGCATCTCTGGGATCCTCAACATAAGCAGTACATGCACCTTTTGGAGTGCATCCAGAGGAGGCCACAAGATGGTCAGAGGGCTAGAACATCCCTCCTGTGAAGACAGGCTGAGAGGGGGTTGTTTGGTCTGGGAAGGAGAAGCCTCTGGGGAGACCTATAGCAGCAGGAGTACCTCCAGTACCCAAAGAGACCCTACAAAAAAGCTGGAGAGGGATTTTTTACAAGGGCATGTAAAGACAGGACAAGGGAGAATGGATTAAAGCTGAGAGAGTAAATACTAGGAAAAAATTCTTCACTGTGAGGGTGGTGAGGCACTGGGAAAAGCTTTGCCCAGAGAAGGTGTGGATGCCCCATCCCTGGTAGTGTTCAAATCCAGGCTGGATTGGGCTTTGAGCAACCTGATCCAGTGAGAGGCCTCCATGCCCATGGCTGGGGGTTGGAACAGATGATTTTTAAGGTCCATTCCAACCCAAACCATTCTATGATTCCATGTTCTCACAATGCAGTTATCAAACAAGGCACTTTTCCAATGCCTCAAAAATTAAGCAGTAGTGTCAGGGTTTGCTGCCTTTGGTGGGTTCAGCTTGAAAACCTTTGGAGGTTGTCATTCTCTGTGCCCTCAGGAAGACAGGTCCTCACTCAGAACGTGTAACTTGGAAAAAAAGACATAACAAGAGCTACAGTTCAAAAGAAATTGCAGAGTTTCACCTCCGTTTCCCAACAGTTCATTCATTTTTATTAAACTCAGAAACTAATCAGGCAAATAGAGACCAGGAACACAAAAGCTTAAAAATGGTGAACGGAAGGTGTAAATTTACAACACACTGTAACCACTCAGTGGAGTAATTTAATAACCATTTAGTATAAAGATGTTCAGACTATCTTCTTTTTCACTCAATGTCATCTGAAGTGAGGAAAACTTGTTAAGTGGTCTTTTCTTGCAACAGCAAAAAAAGAGCCTTTCAGAACCACCACAGTATTTAACATCAACGTAAACAGACCAATAATCTCATTCAACTGATGAATTTTGGAGATGTCTCATATTTAGTTGCAGCAATAGCATCTTCTTACCTAGGGTCTCTCTGCTTCTCACACATGTCCTGACATCTCTTTGACCTCCACAGGGACACTGAGAGCAGGGTTTCTCCAAAATGCCAGGACTGTCCATAAAAGGCTCTGACTTTGGAAATCACTGTTTCTTCCCTTTTATAATTAGGCAATCCCATACTGAATGGCTCACTCGGCACAAAGTTGAAATGTATTTTTTAGGGAACACAACAGTTTCTACAGAGGATTTTATTTTTATACTGGCATCCATGGAGAAAGCACATTTGATACAGCTTCTTTAGCTCCTGTCAGGTTGTCTTTTACCTTGAGCATTACAGCATAGAGCAAGGTACTCTTAATATGTGCTTCAGCATACGTATTTCAGGTATTTCGGCAATACCCACTTTATTTGCTAGTTTTTTTCAGTGATGATGATTGTTCCATTTAGAAAAAAACAGTTCTCAATATGAAAATTCATAAGTACAAACATGCTTGGAAGCAGCCTTCCAAAATGGTGTTACCATATCTGCCAGCAGCTATGTACAGATCAAGCGGGCCTGAAAGTCCTAATGTGACATATTTAAATCCCCAGTCCACAGATCCTATGGTAAAGATACATTTGACTTCCTTTGTTCAACATTTTGTTCCTTTGTTCATTTTAAAGCTGTTTTTCTAGAAAAGAAACTTGGGCGACACACAGAGTTTAGGAGTGTTTCAGATAGGATAGAGGCACTCACATTTGTCAGCCTGATTTTATATCCTCAAGCACATGGTAAAGCCATTAAATGCATTATTTTCTTATGTAGGTTCAGTCTCAGCAATGTAAAGCTGTGGTTAACACAAAATTATTAGAGGTAGGTAATAATCACATGGTTTACTTTTTCTAGCTACATTTAAACTTCACAGTTCACATTCTAAGTTTTAGGTCTATTTTGATATATCCCCTTTAAAAGTGATTTTATGTTATAGACTTTTGTGAAACTCTTGTCCATTGATTTCTCATTTAACATTTTTCTAGTCAGAAGACATAATAAACCACAAAAATCAGAGAGGCAATTCAATACAGTCAGAATCCAGATGTCTGCTACACAGGAACATACATTATTTGTTTGCCTGACATCAGTTGGGATATTTAGAATGACAAATCATGAATGCAGAGTTGGTTATTATTACTGTGTTTTGTCAACCTAAAAAAGATTAAAGATTTCAAAAGAACTAAAGTAATTAGATACTCAGTGTGAGGTGAAAGCACATGTATTTTACTGCCTTCATCAAACTTTGGGAGTTAATGAGAAACAAATATGCCTCATGCAACCTTTGGGAAAGGCTAGCTCTGCTGTCAACATGCAGCATGAAAAGATGATGTAGAATAACTGGAGAACAAGGAGATAAGAAATGTAAAATCCATATAAAGAAGTCAGGGTAGTTTACAGATACAGAAAACATAGCAAGAAATATTATATGCTTTTTGAGGCAGATAACTGTTAAATTACTTGCCATGAGAATTTTTCTTGTTCACATAATATGATTTTTCACTGTTATCCCCATATTTTCTGCTGAGGGACCCTGATGTCCCTCACAGATGAGAACCTGGTAACTGAGGATCCATAGTTTAGGATTGTGCAAGTATGTATTTGCCTCATGATAATCAAATACGTAATTTCTCATGAAGCTAAGTAAGAACAAATACTTAGGCTGTTTCCCAGCAGAGACTAAGAACACCTTATTCAACTCTTCTGAAATTCAAAGCTACTCCCTCTACAGGGTATGTAGTAAATGCTAAAAAACTCAAAGATTGTCCACCAGTAAGGCAGAGAAGCAGTGGTGGGGATGGGCAGCTACAATTACATCTCACTTTCATTGTAACTACACCATGTTCCAGAAACCCATCCTATCCTACCAAGAAGTCAACTTGTGGTCACCATCTGATGCAAAGACAAGAAAATAGCATGCTTTTTTGATCAATTTTTACTTCAAGATTTTTGTTGTTTGGTTTTAAATGGATTTTCATCTAGATGGACCCCCATGACCTAAGAGACTTCTGCTCAGGGAAGCTACTTCAGCCTTTGCTGACCAACATCCCATTAAGCCTACCCAGGAAAACGGGATTCCCACAGGAACTGCTGTAGTTAGCACCCTGTCTAGGAGATTCTCTTTTAGGTAGCTGGCTAGTTCTTTTTATTTGTGGCTGGATTTCTGGTCATCCCAGCATGTGGGCAATAAAACCAATTCCTAAGCTCTATCTTCCCCCCTTAACTTCTTCCTGTTCCTTGAGTCAGTACCTTTCTTTTGCTCCCTAAGCTTACCCTAGGCAGCTCAAATCCTTTCCACCAGTTTGATTCCATTATTACTCCACATTCTTTCCTCTTGCCTCCAGCCTCAGTATCTCCCAGTTTTCATTTCTCCTACTTTACAACAGTCCTACACAAGCACCCCATTCCCCCTCTCCAGTACTAGCCTCATAGCTCTCCCGGTTCCAACCCCTCTGAACTTCCTAGTTTATCCAACAACTGAGTCTCTCCTCCTCTAAGTAAAGTGTCTACTGGGACATGTCTAGATCACACACCTTACCCTGCTCCTCCTGTGCTTTTCCAAGAAGATGTCTATCACTAGTTATGTTCCCAATGCTGCCACATAAATTAATCTGCTACAGAAATAAAACTTATTTATTTAGGTAGGAAGGCTGCTACAGGTTTCGACAATGGGATTGTTCTAGTAGCCTAAAGATACCTATTGGACCTCCCTGACAAGTGTTCTAGGGAGCTACCTAGCTAACTACACTACCTTTTTCACTTGCCCTGCATTGCCAAACAGGAATCATGTTTATCCCCAAAGCTCTTTTTGCTGGCCAAAATGGTCTACACATCCTGTCTCTTTGGGATCAGCAGTGGCAAATGGTGCACCTAATCTGTTTTAAGAAGTCTTCAGTTGTCTTTGGAACCTTTAGGAAAAAAAAGTGCTGTTAATGACTGGCAAGTAGAAAGACGTTGTGGTGTCTACTGAATGCACAAACTGACCTGCCACAAACACACCAGCTGCAAAGTTACTTGCTTCAACTCTGAACAGCACTTCAAGCATACAAAGTAAGGCACTAGTAAAGCACTAAAGAAGCTGAAAATGTTAATCATTACTCTAATTTTAACAACTTCAATGTATTGCAAAGCTTCGTCTTTAGAAGCAGGTTCTAATGCTACTCTTGCATACAGGTATGCTTCCAAAAGACTGGGTTGAATATCTCTTATTAACACACATCAATATGCCACACTCTTAGAGAACTTCACATGAAGAAACTATTTCAGATGAAAACTCTTTGTCTGCCTAACAATCCACTGCATCTGTGTAAAACCTACTCAGAAGAATTATGAAATCCACTTAGTAAGGCCACACAACTTTTTAAATCCAGTATATTGAATAAAATATTTTTATTTGTATTTAATTAATTTGTTTGTGAAAAACAAAGTTTATGGAATCTGAAAGTTGATAATAGGTAACTTTTAACTGAGACTTAATATGAGAGATTCTCTACCCAAAAATATGTCAAATAGTAAGATTATAAAGAACTTCAATGTTCTGTGCTATACTGTATGATATGTAAACAATTTTGAAAATACTCCCCATTATATAGTTTGACACAGTATGCACAAATTTAAAAAAATAAAATTAAAATTAAGTTTAAATGCCTCAAGGGATTTCTTAGAAGTAAAGCCATCTGAAAAGCCATTTACAGTCTGCGGTGACAAACTTCTATATAAACAAAATATTCCCCTTTTCACAATGCAGAATAACCTGCTGAAGGCAACTCCCTATCAAAGTGATGCCAGCAACACAGATCTGATTGTATGACTCCAGCACTTAAAAGAGCACATTGGTTATGCATGGCTTTTAACCCTGGGCTACAATTATGCTACCAGAACTAAATTCAAGTCTAAATCAGTCATGTAAAGAGGTGTGTGCCGTCTGAACGCTGTTTAAAGTCCGTGTTTTCCAGATCTGATGAAGGTGGTGAAGACGCTCTGATGCTCTTGTGCTTACATTCAGGGCGGGATGAACTTTGCAAATACCAGATTCTCCAATTAATGACAAACCACAGATCCCAAAGTAGGCATGTAAAGCATCTGAAAGAAGGACATAAAAGGAAAAATAAAATTATTTCAGGCTCTAACAGCCAAGTGTTCCCATATTCAAACACCTTTGAGTAATTATAGCCACGGAAAACAAATAATCAGGTGCTGTATTTTAAACTTGAGTTTTGATGGAAGGAAAACATTTCTGCCCAAAGCTACCAGCATGAACTAAAGTCCAGTTTTCTTTTATAGCAACTTATTCACTACTTTATATTTTCTAAGTGCCACAACCAAAAAGAAAAAGGATTTAAGTACCTGAAAATAACCAGTCTGGAAAGCAATTTCTTTTTTCTTGCAAGCATTTCTTGGCTGGTTACTTTATGAGCAGCTAACTACTGAAACAATAAAATCAGTGCCAATAGGTGCCAACCACAAGACTTAGAGAAGCTGAAGAAGCCATTACTGTTCCTATCTTCCCTTTTTCCTGGGAGATTACCCTAAGGATAGGAATTAATGCAGCTTGATCAAGAGACGACTGCCACCACAATGGGATACTCTTACTCTTCTGTTCCATGCTGCTCCTGATGCCCACCTTATACCAGGGTTACAGCTCACTGAGTCTGCCTCCTCTGGGTAGCAGCAAGCTGTCAGATTGGATTATGTGCCCATGAAATCACAGGCAAAAGATCGAAAGACAATGGGAATTTCATGTGCCCCTTGCAAAATCTCAACACACAGCACTCTGTGGAGGTGTCAATAACTTAGTATCTCACTAAAATGATCACAGAATCATTTAGGCTGGAAAAGACCTCTAAGATCAGAGTCCAGTCCTTAACATAACATTGCCAAGACCAGCACTAAACCATGTCCCTAAGTATCGTATCATATCATATCATATCATATCATATCATATCAATCATATCAAATATCATATCATATGAATCTCCAGGGGTGGTGACTCAAACACTGCCTTGAGTAGCCTGTTCCAATGTTTTACAACCCTCCTGGTGAAGAAATTTTTCCTACTATCCAATCTACACCTCCTCTGGCGTAACCTGAGGCTGTTTATTCTTGTCCTATCAGTTCTGTGTTAAATAATGCTAGTGGCCTCCACAACCAACAAGGTTTTGATGTCTGTTAGCATGGGAACACAACAAGACTACAAAACAGTATTTCCCTGAATAATCAGCTGGAAAGTTACTTGTTAACATTGCAAGTCCATATAACACACAGATTATCACAAGCAATTTACTGTCTTTGAAATTTCTTCTAGTCTTCTTCCTAAAAACATTATTGCACCGCAAAGACCCCTTGAATCCCCAAATTTAAACAGAGCTTTTATAAAGCAGGAGCAACAGAAGTTAAAATCTGATTTTGATTAAGTCTTAGGAATCTTTCTAGTGTAGACATCATCAAAAGACAGCTTGCCTTTCATATATGAGACAGCTTGCAGGAAGCTCAGCTGCTTATCTATAACAATGAAAACACAAGTCCTCAGAAGCAATCTTTGCAATGTTGCATTTACAGTCTTTCTTCATATCAGAACTGCTCTTTTTACTTTTTCCTTCAAAACATGACCACAGACTTATGCCACTATCTGCCTGAGGAAAAAAATGCTACAGTAAGCCTGGAAAATACACAAACATGCACACATACAAGCAAAGAAGAACAATCATTTGTCTGCTTTTCTTAAATCTTATCTCAAACAGTCACAACTGTGCTAAAAGACAGAATCATAGAATCATAAAATACCCTGAGTTGGAAGGACCCCACAAAGACGATCAAGTCTGACTCCTGGCTCTGCACAGGATACCCCAAGAGTCATTTCACGTGCCTGAGAGCATTGCCAAAAATTTCTTGAACTCTCTCAGGCTGGTGCTGTGACTATCTCCCTGAGGAGCCTATTCCAGTGCCCAAACACCCTGGGTTTTTTGGGTGAAAAACCTTTCTCAAATATCCAATCTAAACCTCCCCTGATTAAACTACAGGCCACTCATGTTCTATCACTGATCATCAGAGAGCAGGGATCAGTGCCTGCCCCTCCTGTTCCCCTCCCAAGGAAGCTGTAACTGCAGTGGGGTCTCCCCTCAGGTACCCCTTCTCCAGGCTGAACAGACCAAGTGCCCTCAGCCACTCCTCACACGGCCTCCCCTCCAAACCCTTCACCATCCTCATGGCCCTCCTTTGGACACTCTCTAACAGCTCAATGGCTTTTTTGTGCTGTGTCACCCAGACCTGTCCCCAGCACTGGAGGTGAGGCTGCTCCAGCTCAGAGCAGAGCAGGACAATCCCCTCCCTTGCCCGGCTGTGATGCTGTGCCTGATGCTCCCCAGGACACGCTTGGCCCTCCTGGCTGCCAGGGCACTGTGGGCTCATTTTCAACTTCCATCGACGAGGACTTCCAGGCCCTTTCTGCATCAGTGCTCTCCAGCCTCTTGTTTCCCAGTCTATCCATACATGCAGGTCTTGCCCTTGTTAAATTTCATATGGTTGGTGACTACCCATCTCTCTAATTTGTCAAGGTCTCCCTGTTGTTTGTGAACTCACTTAGTATTCCTTCCAGTCCTGCATCCAAGTCATTAATGAAGATGTTGAAGAGCACAGGGTGGATACTCTCCAGTGACAAGTCACCAGACTGATGTCACCCCAGGCACTATGGTGTTCTTTTTGCCCAATGCGTGCACCAGTTGCTCCCCCATCCCACGACATGTTTACCCAGCCATGTACTGGACAGTTTGTCCAGAAGGATCCTGGAAGTATTGAAAGCCTTAGATTACATCAACTGGCTTCCCTTGGTCAACTAGGGGGGCAACCTTGTCATAAAGGAAATTAAGACAGGTTAAGGCACTTCACACATGATAGGTATTTGAAACAAACTTTTTAAATCTCTGACTCACAAGGTAAGTGTTTCATTAAGATAAACTAAAATACTCCTTCCAAATGATACAAATGAGGAGTAAATACACCTAAATTCCTCAGAAATCCTAAACTATTTTTCAGGGAAGAGGCAGAAGCAAATCTATCACAAGAACTGTATTTTCAGTGAGGGTTCACCTTGAAAAATTCTGAACTGTTGTTCGAAATGAAATTACAAAAGGATTAAATATCAGGGCACAGATATTAAACAGACTGCTCCTTTATTATGACTAAATTTTTATCTTATTTGATCAGTTTAAAAACTGGTTATCTTCCTTGTACAAAATGCCACGGGCAAACACTACTGGCACAAGCTTTGTTTTCCCAAGTTTGCAA
Source organism: Buphagus erythrorhynchus (assembly GCA_013400855.1). Classification (NCBI taxonomy): domain Eukaryota; kingdom Metazoa; phylum Chordata; class Aves; order Passeriformes; family Sturnidae; genus Buphagus; species Buphagus erythrorhynchus. The sequence continues at coordinate 62,826 of VZTT01042619.1, read as the reverse complement.
TACCTTAATTGAATTCTAACGACTTTTAAAATTAAAAGATTTTAGTATCCTTTTGAGTTCTTTCCACTACTTCAAACTATCCACTTCCGAAAGCATAATAACTAGCTTTCAGACATACTCATATGACCACAATCTGTAAATCATAGTATACAACTGTGCAAACTTTGACTGTTTTTACATATATCAATGACTTCTGTGTAACCTTAAAATGATTAATTTACTAAAGAAACAAATGTTTTGATAACTTACACTCAATTTACAGAGATACCTACAATACAATATTCCCTTTAAGCAGAACAGTTAAACAGTGATACTCTACTCTTTTAACAGTAATCTAAACAACAACAGCTCACTTCCTCTGTGGCTGAACAAGGAAAAACTTCATCTCCCTCTTTCTACTTCAAGAATGAAAACCTTATTATATTTTCAGGTTTTTTTTTTCTTTTTTTTTTTTTTTTT
>VZTT01042619.1:0-54167 GCA_013400855.1 Buphagus erythrorhynchus | reverse complement strand
AGTACTGAAAATGCTCATTTACAACAGAAGTTGTGTGTCATCATAAATTTGGGTCTTCTTTGTGGACCACAAGAGTTTAATCTGTGTTTACTCACATTCAGGGAACTGCAATTCCTGAAAAAATTGTGTTTCAATCTTTGCAAATGTAACTCAATTAAACCAATGAAACAACATGAAAAAAAAAAAGGAAAGCTCCTTTACTCCAATTAAATATGAAGAAAACTTCACTTAAGCGTGAACTGATGTCAATAATTAGTTTATTTGAATCTAGCAGACACATTTTAATGAAAATACAAATGCAAAAAACCAATGTACTTTGCAATTCTCAACTCACTAGAGCAGGAAGAAAAAAAGAAATTACCATAATAGAGTTTGGACAGAGATTTTTTTTAGCCATAATTAAGAAAAAAAGCTACATGCCTTAAAGCATAGGAAGAAGTAACATTTTATGAACACTCACCATACTTCTTCTAATGTAGTCTATTGCTTTCTTCATATCCATGCCTGACCAGTTATCGAGCATGTAGCAGATACAGGAAGCACAGTACACAAACCTCATATCATTCTCACTTCCTTCCAGCACTGCACAGAAACTGAAAGAAACATTTCTGTCTTTAGACACTGTTTCACCTGTTACACCAGAAAATATAAAATGCAGTTCAAGGAATTGCACAGTGTTTTCTTTACAGATTATTTTACAGAAGTCTCATAAATATAACCCAAAGCTATACTAGATTTTCTTTTTAGAAGATGCGATTCTAAGCCAAGGAAAATGTTTATAGAACTATAAACATTTAGGAGCCTGAGTAACTACTTCCAGCAACATAATGACACTGGTGTTTATTTATTCCAAGATGTTTCACCTATTCCAAGATGATTCACCTATTACACTATGTACAGATACATGACTTACCATTTTCTCTCTTTTGGGTGGAATAATTTGACTTCCTAGGAATCCTAATAGCTCACAAGGCTTTCTTTCCTTACTGCAACTTGAGAACTAGTTTCCCAGGTATGTATAAAGGTAATTGCTAATACTATCATTTCTAATACAAATGGCGAATCAGTTTTTCATAAGTTACTGTAACAATCTCACCAAACTCTATGAACATTTTAAAATTTTAGTATCTGGGTTATTTTGGCACATTCTCAGAGATTCCTAAGATGATGATGGACGCCCTGATTTGGATGTTTGTAACAGAAAGTGGCCAGCAGAGCCAGGACAGTAACCATTCCCCTGCACTGGCCACTGGTGAAGCCACACCTCGAGCTTTGTGTTCCGTTTTGGGCTCCTCACAACAAGGAAGACCATTGAGGTGCTGGAGCTTATCCAGGGAAGGACAGTGGAGCTGGGGAAAGGTTTGGAGCACAAATCTGATGAGGAGCACCTGAGGGAGCTTGGAGTGTTCACTCCGGAGGAAAGAACACTGAGAGGACTCAACTACCTGAAAGGTGGCAAGGTGGGGGTTGGTCTCCTCTCCCAAGTGGGACAGAGGAAATGGCCTCAAGTTGCACCAGGCGAGGTTTAGATTAGATATTAGAAAAAATTTCTTCATCAGAAGGGTTGTCTAGCACTGGAACAGGCTGTCCAGGGAAATGGTGGAGTCACCATCCCTGAAGGTACTTAAAGGACATGATGTGGCACTTAAGGACATGGTTTAGTGCTGGGCTTGGCAGTGCTGGGTTGAGTTGGACGTCATGATCTCAAGAGTCTTTTTCAACCTAAATGCTTCTGCAATATACAAAAATAGGTAAATGGTTGAATTACCTCTGACAAACAAACTTTCAATTGTTTCTTCTAGGATTTGCTATTTGGCAAACCTTCATTTGGTTTGAAGAGCTAGTTAGTATCCTCTTATGATTTAACTACTTGCAAGAAGCCAGCATATGCTCTATGACTTACATGACTACCAATAAAACTGTTTTCTAATAGAACAAAAAGATAGCTACTTCTATAAAAAATATGTTTCTTATGTTTCATTTCACATGTGGGTTGTGGGAGTTGCAGCATATAAAATATCTTTTACCTTCCATCCTCCAGCTGGAGAGCTCTCAGTCCTGCCAGTACGGCATCCTTATTTACTCGACTTAAATCATCTCCAAGAATAACCAGACATGACAGTCCTGTGTAAGTCATAGCTATGTGCCCACTATCATAGGGATGAGATATACCTGGACCCTAAAAAAAGAGGAAAAAAATAGAAATATTGAAATGTTACAAGATCTTACACTACAGCAAAATTTGGTTTTTTGTTTTGTTTTTTTAAGGCAAGAGGCAAACAAATTACTTTTCCCTTCCCTCACACAAGTTTAACTTATGCTTAAACTGAAGGTATCCTGCACAGCTTTCCTCATCAAACTCTGCTCAGCTCTCCTCATCAAACTAAGCTACTGCACAACTCTGCTGCTCTTCTTAACACTTGGTCAGTAGGAAGCTTTGGAAAAAAGCTTTGCCAAGAGCTCCATTTGCAAAATAGTTAAGGAAAAAGATGGAACATCCTCAACTGTACCGAAGTTTGTCCTGACACACCACTGGGCATTAGCTTCCTGGCAGCTGGGTAAGCACTCTTAAACAGCCAAACCTCTGGAGGGCCCCTCAGCAGAGATTTTACAACATAATGATCTACAAGTAGAAAGCAGTGTGAGAGATTATTAGTAATTTCTCTGTCAATTGAAGCAATACCAAATTAGCCACTTACCTATTTTCATCTCTATTTTAAAATAATAATCAGAGTTCAAATGAAGTATTTATATACCAAATCATCACAAAAACATACAATATCCTGAATTGGAAGGGACTCACAAGCATCACTGAATGTCAACTGAGAAGCAAAAATGACAGTTAAAGGCTGACTAGTTCCACAATACAAGTCACAGAAACAAGCAAGGGATTGATACCACGGTGCTAAAACTACTGTTTTTATTTATGGTGTTTTTTAGGCCCATCCTGGACTCTACCACTTCATGAAAACAGAGATAACATGTAACAAGACGATTGTGGATACTTGGGATGGTTCAGTTTGGAGCAACTGGAAGATAACTGCTTCAAACACAATAATACTGAATAACAGTAACACTACTCAATACTGAGTAGTAGAGATAGATTTTTAAATTATATTTTACTTGCATTATTGCCTATCAGTTGCAATTCTTATTTTGCAATTCACCCTAAAAACACAAGGAACAAAAGCAGTATAAAACCAAATTTAATATTACATTATGTATAATTGGTATTTTTCAGGCAAGTCATGCTTATTTTCAAAGCCAAAAGGCTTTGCTTCTAGTAAGAAACAGGGAGAAAAATTGTTATTAACCACCAGACAGTAAGTGACCACCTTCACACAAGGGAATCAAAGACAGTTGGGAAAGGGAGGCAGAAAACAAGGTGAAATGGGTTCAGCAGCATGAAAAAGCTATGTAACAGAGAAGGACCACAGGAGAGGGAGTGTGGAGAGCTGCACCTCCTCTTCCTTATTTCCAGTCCTGGACCCTCTCTTGAGCAGGCAGCACAAATTTCAACAGCTCCCACTCCCATCCCTGTACTGCCAGTGCCCTCATCACTGTCTCCTACCCTGCACATTAAATTGACATACAAGGCACATTAAATTGCTTTTGTAAAGTGGTCTCTACTGACCTGAGCTAATGCACTGGTGCAGACATACTCAGAGAAGATAACAAAGAGGGTATGGCCAGGGCCTGCTCTCTATGCACTTCGCCTTCTGTGAGAATTAAGTCTGTAGGTCCCACAGGAAACAGATTTACCTGGATCTCAGAGATGAAGTAAAGAGTTCTGTTCCACTGGCATTACCATCATGTTCTCCACAATTCTTTAAAAAGAATTAACACTTAAAAATGTAGTTGAGAGGAAGCTTTCAAACATTTAAACTTGGCTCAGTGATGTGACAGTGTTGCCTACTATATCAATTAGAACAGCTACTAAAACATAACTCATGGCCACCAAGAATTCCCACTGACCACTGCAGAGCTAAGAAACTCTCTCTGCTGAAGAAGCATGAGCAAGACTTCTTCAAACACTAATAAAGAATGCTACTAAACATGCACTTGCACTGGCACAGTCCCAGTTTCAAAAAACTTTCTTCTCACACCTGTCACTGGTGCACCAAGACAGGGCTCCTTCATCCAAGGTGTCAAACCAAACACAGAGTTAAGTAGTTTTGACACATTACACAGAGGTGTGTTCTGGGTGCTAAGTCCAACAAGCCAACACACCTGGTTACAGCCAAGAAGCATAATTATGCTTTCGAAATACATAAGTATGCAGTTATCTAATTTCTAAATACCCGCCTACCTAACAGCTCTTGCACAATCTATCTTTTGCCTCATTTGATGTATTTCATGATACATTTTGCAGGTGTTCAGTTGGTAGGGGTCTTCACTTGGATGTGGGTAGCCTCAGCTCTAGAGGTGTGTTTTTCACATCATAATGACTTAACTTCATCTAAAGCACACAATTTTAGCTGATTTAGATAAATTGAGTAAAACTCATGGTACGTGCCAAATGCAGTATCTAGCCACTAATTCAAGGTGTCTCTGCTTCTCTGATCTCTTTACTCATTTCAAAACTATTCTGCAAGACCTTGCCATTTCTCACTTCGTGTAACCACAAAATGGCCTGGGTTGGAAGGGAACTTAAGATCATCTAGTTGCAACTCTCCTGCCACAGACAGAGACACTAGTAGACTATGTTGCACAGGACCCCTAAAAATATAATATAGTGGTGTAGTGGTGTTTGCTTAAAATAAAAAAATATGTAGCACAGAGATGTTTTGCCCCAGGCTTACATGGGTCTTTACAGTGTTTATTTTTATCTTACATTTACTTTTATAGTCTATTTATGGTTACCTTTTTTGTGATTCACTCTGCAAAATATTTTTAATTATTCATCTTTCACCAGTATCAGTATTGCAGCCTCGAGAAAATATAATGTTGTGTCAGGAACACAAAAGACATCTTTTTTCCCCCAAGTGAAAGCATATGTTAATTAACAAAATCTTACATAAAAGTGGCAGATATTAGCTTTCAATTTAGCCCTAAAACTGATTCACAACACTTTAAACATACTGAAGAGACCTAGGCCTATCTGAAACTTTGAGGAGACTGCTCATCCCTACATTTAAAAGCTAGTATAAACTTCAATAACACCAAATCAGAGAGACTGCAAAATCTGGAGCCATTTCAGTATATAATTATTTTCTAATTCTAAAAGTAATAATTTTTAGATGACAGAGGAGTTACTCTTAGCTTTCATTCACAGTTAAGACTGTTACAGTTCATGAGGGCTATGCTGTGAGTTGGTGAAGTGGATATGCTTTTGTTTTACTTTTACTTCTGTCCCAAAAAGCTGCAAAGACACTACCATCAAACACCTCAAAGGCAAGAGCTAAAACACCACAACTCCCAAACCAAACCCAAATGGCCGGTCCTTGAGAGATTTAGTAAAGCTGGATATTCTAATATGACCCTTGCTTTTTTCTATTATTTTGAAGGGCCCCTAGTGACTGAGTAGATTTGGCTACCTCTGGTATGGCACTTTCTTAGAGTTCAAGAATGAAATCACTGTTGTGGCATGTAATAGATAGCAAATGTCAATGCAAATCCAAAATGCTTACAGGCTTTTTCAAAAAGTATTTTTCAAGGCAGGTTTATCAGAACATGATGTGACTGCAAACACATCCCAGAGTAATGGCAGTGAATTTCCAAGTCTTTTTTTCTGACTTATTTTAGAACACTTCAGGCAACAGTGCTGGAAATGCTTTAAACTTTTCTTTGCCAATAAATCAAACAGATGCAATCCCTCAAATGCAAATACAATGAAAAAAGAACTGAAATGCTTGAATAAAAACCACATCCATGTGCAAACAATTTGCTAAAGATAGTGACCTTGTAGTTAATTTCTACAGGTAACATGATTCCACCCCCTTTATCTCATATGTTTATTGGCCAATACATTCTAAGACACCAATGGACTGCAACATATGTCCAGTAAAGATAATATTTCAGTATGAAGCATCTACTATTGGAAGTTAAGAATTAAATTAAAACACCAGAAAGTGCTAGGAGGGGAAAACAATGCTTTGCCAATCTTACAGACTTTTTGTCTTCGTGGCTCTTTACAAGGTCTCAGAACTATATCCAGAATAAACTCTTCTAGCTTTATACACTGGAGAGGATTTAAAAAAAGGTTTCCAAAAGTATGTACAGATTTAAAGTACTACACTGTAGAGCTGCTAAAGCTGTGATACAGGTGGAAAAAGAAAGTAGAGGCCACTGTGCAGGAAGGACTGTGAAAGAAGTACAGTAGTTCTGTCCTATGTTTGAGAGTGAAGAATCAAATCGTACTGAAAAGTGGATGAAAAACATGTGAGAGCACTAGTCTCTGCTAACCTCATTTCTGTCTTTTATTAAAGGCATTTTCTTTTCATATGAAAATTTAACTCTCTTAAACCTCAGTTCACTGGGCTTCAAAGCATGCTTTCTTATGGTCATGACAAACAGAGATGAACAGAGCCTAGCCTAAGCCTGGGTGGGTATCAGGTGCAATCAAATATGCATGATTCAACACAGGAAGAGAAATACCAGTTGCAGCTGCAGATTCTGACTTTGGAAGAACCAGCCAGCCCCAGTCTATTGATACATGCCTCTCTGGCATACACATTGGCATCAGATGGGATTCAGCTTTCTCAAAGGACCTGGACAAGCTTCAGAAGTGGGTATAAGAACCTCATGAGATTTACTATGACCAAGGGCAAGGTGTTACAGTCAGGTAAGGACAAGCCCAGACTGGAAGGGTTCAGACTGGAAGAAGATAAATCATTGACAGCAAAGGGTCTGGGGGCTCTGGTGGGTGAGAGGCTGGACATGACCTGGCCATGAGCACTCACAGCCCAGAAAGCCAAACATGTCCTGGGCAGCAGCCAAAGCAGCGTGGGCAGCAGGGGAGGGAGGGGATTCTGCTCCCCTCTGGTGAGACCCAATGTGCGATGTTGTGTCCAGCCCTGGAGTCCTCAGCACAGGAAGGATGGGAACCTCTTGGAACACATCCAGAGAAGGCCACCAAGTTCATTAGAGGGCTGGAGCATGTCTCCTGTAAGAAAAGGCTAGAAGAGTTTGGATTTGTCAGCCTGGAAAAGAGAAAGCTTTGAGATTACTTAATTATGGCCTTCCAGTTCCTGAAGGGACCCTACAAGAAAGACAGAGAGAGACTTTTTACCAGACTTTTTACTTCTAGCAGTGACAGGATAAGGGGAATGGCTTCAAACTAAAAGAGGGCAGCTTTAAATTACGTATAAGGAAGAAATTCTTTACTGTGAGGGTGGTGAGGCATTGAAACAGATTGTCCAGAGCTGTGGAATTCCCATCCCTGGAAGCATCCAAGGCCAGGCTGAATGACGTCCTGAGCAATCTGGTCTAGTGGAAGGTGTCCCTGCCTATGGCAAGGGGATAGGAGCTAGATGATCTTAAGGGCCCTTTCCAACCTGAACCTTTCTATTATACCAAAGAACAGCACATTCTGCATGACTTAATTACAGCTTTTCTGCCCTTCTCTACCTTCAGCTAGAGAAGTTTTCCTTTGCTAGTAAAAGACCAGAGAAGGAGGAGACTGCGCTGAGATATGCCGCAATTTATATGTCGGCTTCTTCACTGCTGTGAGAATTGAAGTTCTAGGTATCATTTTAATATGTTTCTTATATACATTTCTTAAAAGTTCTGCAAACATTTCAGTATTAACAGTACAAAATTCCCTGCCTTCTAGACATTCTGTAATTATGCAGTTAGTATTATAAAAAAGACACAAGATCATTTACTGTCTAATTGAAAACATGTCACATACACATTCTTAACTGACCTTGGAGGGATTGAATGGCATCCCTAAATATGAAGAACCTCTGAATCCACAGCGATTCATGTTTGATCCTGCAAAAGATTAAAACAATACTCAACTAACTTGTTTTGTTGAAACTTTAATTACAAACCATAATTCTCTAATGAGATCAAGACCCAGTAGCTCAATACTATTCACAGCCTTAATAGCATGCATGTCTCTCAGTTCCCAACCTTAGTTTGTCTGATTAACAAAAAAAATAAGAAAAACCAGAAGTAAATTTAATTTACTTACTGCTGTAGTGAGAAAACACAAAGCATCAGATTTTTTTTTTTTTAATTTGGTGGAAATACAGTTTGTATCACCAGATTTGTCTTCCATGCTCACAAGAAAAAAAGAGAAAAGGACTGCTCCCCTGAGAAAATGGCCAGAGTTAACATGTTTTTTTATTCCTCTCTGGATTCCTGCCTGGTAATACTGTCTGTTCTCATGGAGAATTGTTTCAGATACTTCGCAACACATAGAAGGACAAACAATTCGCAGTTTTAAGTACACTGTAGCTATATAACATTTCTCTCAGTGATACAGTGTAATTTGTTTCAAAGTGTCACAATACTTGAGCATTTAGCGCATAGAAGAGTGAACTAAACTTCGCAAGGCTCAAACATGCTTTTGCATGGCAAAACCTCAGCTGTTTACTGCTCAGTGTCCCAAACTAAAAGCCTAAAGAATGCCACAGTCAAACAGCAGCTGGGTGCTCTTAAATTCTCTCCACCTCTTTTAAGTTATTCAGCCTTCAAGCTAAAAATCCTCATGGATATTAGGGAAAATTGCACCTGAATAAATAAGAATGAATAGTTATAAAGCTGAAAGCTCTAAGTAACATCACTATGCAACGTGGCCTGGTGTAATTTAGCAGCATATTATCTTCTAATTCTAAATACACTCTCTAAACTAGAAAGGTTTCATTAGCTTAAGAATTTCAAGTTGGTCTGAAGTATCCAAGTTTCTCTGCAAGGTAAGTCTTTGGATATAACTGACATGGAGCAAAACACCTGCAATTCTCCACTTCCTCCACAGTTCAGTCAAAAGTGCCTTTTAATGATTCTACACATGTAAGAAAAGCAACTTCACCCTGCTTTAAAGCTGGTGTGCCATAGTCGGATTCACTCAGAGGAAAGAGAAAGAAAAAAGATGAATAGTAGTTTTATTTTATTATAATATAAAAATTCTAAGCAGAGAACATTCATCTGTCTGGTCACTTGCAGAGTCAAAACTTGCATTTCATGTTGTTTCAGCCTCCGGAAAGCACAAAAAATTAAATGAATCCTTAAGACTAATCTAAGGTCCTGAAGGACACTGCCCAAAAAAAGCATCACAATTTCAAAAATGACACAATGTGAACAAATCAGTAAGAGAAGACCTAGAATTCCTGCCCAGTAAGACCCAGATTTCCTAGGTGACACTGGGGGAAAAAAAAGAAAAAAAATCACCATTCACATTCATTTTCAGTAAAAACGTATCTGTGTCCTAAGTGCTTAAGCAAATTAGAATACTCACTTTGAAATTATACTAGTGTGGAACCTTTTCATTCAGAAAAGAGTTATTATGCTACTAACACAGCTATTCTGGCTTGCTGCAAAGGAAACATGCTACAATTAAGACAGCTCTGCAGCTGAACAAAACTCAGCTGACAGTTGCTAGATGAAAGGATTCACCCTAGAAATACTGATCCCCATCACTGGCCTTTCGGAGTGTAGCTTATAACTCATTATCCAGGTACAAAGAGCAGCATGAAACCCAAGTTTGTGTGCTGTTACAGGGTCACTTGGATTGTCTTCCAAATTCACAGATGCTATACACAAATAGATTAAAAATAAAGTTCATAATGAAATCATGATCTATTATTCCCTTCAGATGTTCAATTTTCATGTAGTGTTTCAAAACCTTTTTTGTACTACTAAACTTCTATCAGTTAGAAAACAGCATTTGCAATTTTAAAATTGGATTTAAAGTTAGACTTTTAACTGTATTGATAAGAATTTAAAATCTATTTTGACACTTTTTGTCAATACTTCTCATCTCCCACTCTAAACTTCACACAATGGCACCTAGGAAAAAGAGAAGACCAGCATGCTCTTTAGGGAAAACTTTAGGGCAAACTTTGCAGGGAATTTTATCCTGTGCTCAAATGCATTAATGCATTTAATGCAAGAGATGCTTCCTAGACTTTTTACAAGGTATTACAAGTGAGTTGCTAAATCTCTAGTCACAATACATGAAGTAAAAAATAGAATTCTATGTTAATAAAGGAAGCATTAAAACAGGAAGTGAAAAAACCTTGTTTTTAACCACATGACTCTGGTACACTGAGGTAGTGTCTCAAAATGTTTTTTTAGCATCCTGTGAACACACAAGTTGAAAACCAAATAAGAACCAAAGGCGAATTACAGGAAGTGACTGTCTTTCAGTTTATGAAAGAAACTTTACAATGTGAAATTTCATCTTCTGTAAAGTTGCCTTTACCATTTTATTGCAATGTACTTGTACTTCTTGTTTCATATAATAGCTTAGCATTGCTAATCAAACTTTTCGTTTTCCTGAACTAAAAATGGGCGGTCAGAATCAGAAACAGAATTAAAAATGAAATAGACCCAAACTAAAAGGATGTGATCACAGCTTATATCCCTTGGGAAAAAACTGCTGGGCTGGCCAGCTCAGCTCCAGCAGAGTTCGCTGTGCATCAGTTCAACTGCAGCTGTGAAATGGTACCACCTGGTGTTCACTTCCACCATTAACCTTACCTAGCCACTATCTGCAGGAGCTTAAGATGCAGCAAAAAGTAACAAATATCTCATAAACTGCTGTGTAGCTATTTGTGGTGGTTTGAAAGCTGAAAAAGTATGCCTGTCACATTTGACAACTAAAGAAAACTGATCCTTTTCTAAAACGAAAGGAATTCATGCTTAAATCAAGAGCTGAAACTTTCCTGTGAAGAAAAAGATGTTACTTATGCGTCTTTAAGCCAGAAAGTCCTTCAGATATGTAAAAGAGCGTCAAGTGATGACCACAGACAGCTTATCCTAAGAGCTCTTTTTTTACAGACAGGGCATTTTTGTTATTTATATTTTATGATTTCTCTTGCATGGAAGGATTGATAAACCCTTGCCACTACTTCTTCACATTCAGATTATCCATGCATTACTCTGGCTGCAAGGCTTGTCTCCTTTCACTAAGTACGGGAGTTTACATATATAACAAAAATCTTATAATATATTAAAAAAATCATAGCTTTAACATAGGCTGATTCAGCCAGTACATTCAAATAAAAGTAAGGATATGCTCTTCTCACTGAACTAGAGCTTGTAATTGTTCCTATAAATCAAAGCACTAGAGGATGTCAGTAAATGCAAAGTTGCATTCTCTAAAATGGAAGTCCATTACACATTCAGACAAATACAAATACAATGTAGCCATAAAAGAAAGTTATGCTGTGGGAAAATGTGTATTTTTGCTCAAGGAACTCATTATCAGAAAGCTCACATGTATCAATGATTTCAAAAAAGTCAATGTCATTTTATACTTTTTTTTCAGTGCTGCCACATAAGAAGAAAGAATCATTAATACAAATCTAAATTTAGACTTTGACAGAAGTAAGTTTTAGGTCTGTCATGTAGCATACATAGGTTTTCAGTCTGGTATCCATGGGTCCTGGGGATTCAGATCAACAAATAAAATATGTTCCAGTGTTCTTTTTGGTTCCATTTCTTAGTACAGCAAAGCTAGTGAAGCATCCAGCTGTCAAAAAGTACAATTTTCTTCCCTCTCCCTCAGTGGACTGGCATTGGCACTCCCAATCAACACAGTTCACCAATGCAACACAAAGCTAATCTTCTCTTAGATAAATAAATGCATGTTTTTCTGCCACTTCAGCAAGCTCTCAAGCAGGGTCAAACAAATATCACTGTTCCTGTGGGAGAGGATGGTAGATGAAGATGGCCAAGCAGTGTGCTTCCACTGTGCAATTACACTACCTGGGTATAAAGCTCTGGATTCACTCTCTTTTAAAAGTGCTGAACTGGCTCTGAATGTGACTTGAAGAAACTGGAATACGTACTCCTTAAATTGCTATGAGTTGCACTTTAGGTAGTTAAAATAAATTTGAAATTCTGTCAAGGAGCTGCACTATGAGAACAAAACCAGTAAAACAGTGACACAATAAGGATCTTAAGAAAAAGCAACTAGTTAAAAGAGGGTGTTTTGTCAACCCTTTCCCAATTTAACTAACACATCAAAAAATAACGTGTTAATCTTAAAATGTTATCATTTCTGGTTGCTTTCTAAAAGGAAACATACTTAGGTCTTCTTGCTGTGGACACACAAAACACACATAGTAGCTATGCACCTAAACAAAGCATTCACTAAAAGGGAAGGAAAGGTAGCAATGCCCAAAATCTATGCAAGATAAAGCCAAACTATTTAGCCTGAGTTATAGAAGACAGGAGCCCTTCTAACAAGCAGAATGCAGCAGTAAGTGGAAGCATTCAGCTAAGAATGCTGTGTGAATGTTTCTGTGTGAGGGTCAGTTTGCACATATGACATACCATTCCCCGCGAATTAGAACAAGTCTCTGGAAAACCTGAGTTAAAATTATAGTACCTAAAGGACATTATTTGTTTGAATCACAGCTACAATAAACCCACAGAAGAATACAGTCTATCCTGACAGACCCTAATCTTCAGCTTCCTTAAGTGCATTTTGATTAGGCTGACAGAGCATATGCTTGCTTTCTTACTCAACAGATCAAGATCTCACCACTTAAGCATTAGTGAGCTTTAGTTTCACATAAAATTTCAAAGGCTACAAACCTCTGAAGTGAAGCTATCATTAGCCATCAGATATATTACATACTAGTAAATACAAACATATCACTTAAAACTATCACAGGGTATAGTGAGATTTTATCTAAGAAGTGCTCTGAACAACCAAATTCTGAATTTTCTAGCAGGATCTGTAACACTCTGCTGCAGTGGGTTGACTCCAACCAGCAGCTGAGGAAAGAAAACAGAGAGATGAAGAGAAGACTCAGAGAGTGAGACAGAGACAGTTTGATAGGTGAAGCAGAAGTTGTGGGCACACAGCAAAGCAAAGTAGGAATTAATTTACTACTTCTCACCAGCCAGGCAGGTGTATAGCCACTTCCCAGAAAGCAGGGCCTCAGCAAGTGTAAGGGTAACTCAGGAACATAAAGGCCAGAACCACAAATATTGCCCCCTTTCTCCTTCTTTTCCCAAGCTTTTTTTGCTGAAAATTATGTCAGATGGTGTGGAGTGTCCCTCCAGCCAGTCCTGAGGTCAGCCTCAGTCAGCTGTCCTGGCTGTGTCTCCTGTTGTATCTGCCATGGGAAAAGGAGTGCAGAGGAGGCAAAAAGAGCCAGCCTTGATAGGCACTCTGCTGCAGCAGCTAAAAGACTAAAACACTCTTTTAGTACCAGCCTCAAAACACAGAAGATTAGAGGCTACTATGAAAAAAATTAATTCTAGCCCAGCCAGTACCTACTGTAACAGTTATTGATAAAAAAAAACAGATACTAAGTTTGCAGAGCACCAACTGCTGTCTCCCATTCACTGGAAAAAAAGATTTAAGGTAGCAGTAGTTCTCAAAACAATTTGAATTCACCATCTTAAAAAAATGCTTTAAGTAAAAATAAAGTTAACTGCTGTGCCTAAAGGAACCTTTGGAGGGATAAACATGAAAAGCAGAGAAATTTATTTTTCTAATAAGAATTGCAGGAATTCTCTTTTTGACTGACACCAAATTTTAGAAATTCAACCACTGATGAATCAAGAACAAACCCCAAGATTCTGTAAAAATACATTCCTATTAAAATGTACCCTTAAAATAGGTTTTCAGTCCCAGAGCCAAACTTAGTGAAGACTTTTATCGAATACAATGCAGTTACTTTAGATTGGTGAAATTCATCATTATAAAAGTATTTAATTTATATTTTTTAAAAACAATATTCCATGGAAATAGATTTATCAGAATGCATGAAAAAAATGCTGCAATAGCACGTTTCTTTAAAAGTAAAATGTTGTGCTTTCTTGATTTTGGTCTTTTGTTTGTTTGTTTCTTTTTTTTAACCTGTACAGATTCCAATCCATCAAACTAGCAATCTCCTCTTTAACTAGAGATGCACAAGCACTTTGAAAGCAAAAATTTCAGTGCTGTAGCCTGCCACAGTTTAGTTACTTCTTCAAAGAGGCCGAAAGAGGGAGCAGGAGCTCTGCTGCTGGGAGGCTGCCTATTAACAAGCACTGCATCCACCCAGGATTAAAAAGCGGAGAGCCAATAGATTTTACTGAAAGTAGACATTACCAGAGTGTAGGTGTTCCCTTCTTCACATTTAGTCATTCAATATCCAACCTGTTGCTATCAGCATTATTTACATTTTGCACTTTCTAGTGTCCAACAGAAAAAGCAAAGACGAAATACAAATAACGCCGAAGTTTTAGCGGTCAAGTGACCAGATAAGAGCAGTGTTATTACCAAAAGTATAAGAAGAACAGGAGTTATTACAGAATGATACAAAAATAAGGGACTGAAGGGAAGCTTGTTTTTCTAGTGAAATGCAGAGATTTATTACTTGAACAAGCACAGAGTGCGCTGCTGAAAGTGCCCTCCCCAAAACTCCTCTCAGTTTTATGAGGGGATGATAGCTAGAAAAAGAAGGAGCACATCTCTGATGAACTGTTGGCCTTCACATCTGCATGCTGAGATTTTTACTACCCTCCCTAGGAGGCTTTAGACAATAGCAATATTCTAAGCACTGGCCAGGTAGAATCCCCAGAGAATTACTGCATATTGTCAAAGACAAACAAGCAAATAGAAATGCCTGTTCTAATCTCTCTTCTTGCAAACTTCCCTGTTCTTTTGGAATTAAGTCCTAAAGGCTGGGATAAAAGTCACAAAGTGAGCGACTCCTAGAAACAAAGCACGTACATCATGAAAAGATTTCTTAACAGAAAGACACAGGAACCTTCTAATTATTAAAAAGCTTTGTAGAACTATTTATGTAATCCAAACTCCAAATTTTCAAGAATCAATCCTGGAATACAATATGAGAAAAAAGAAATCTATCAGAATTAGTTCCTGTAGTGGATCTGATGGTTTCTAAAACTCCAGAGTAAATAAAAGGATTTTTTTTATTGCTGTAGAAATAAAGCATCAGCAATCTTGACTTCCAAATGCTTATTTCATAAAACTGATTTTAGAAATCTAATTTGTTGTATGTAATTAGAATAGATAATAGAAGGAAACATACAATTTTCTTTCTACACCCATCCAAAGTACATGTTCATGATTTTACAGACAGGCAACTGGAATTGCCTTTTCTCTAGAGACAATCAGCCTGGAGCTATGCCCACACCAGCATTTAACATGCCAGCACCTTCTGTGATAGAGCAGCAGTGCCTCACCTACGTCTCCCTCTCTCCTTCCCACCCCTTCTAGTGCTACCAGCCATTCACCTGGGCTGCCACAGAAAAAAATTGCCAACACCAATTAGCCCACAGGAACAGCTCTCTGTAACTTCTGTCAAATCAACCAGGAAAGAGGCATCTCCTGTGAGTTCCCTCGCCAGCTTTTCTGCTATGCACCTTACAATCTGAGGACAGCTGGGATTCAGCAGCAGCATTATTCCTTCTCAAAACCTTGGGTAAATTCAATCTTCACAGATCTAAGGAACATCAACCAGGGACTGTTTATCCTTTTTGCTTCTTACCCTTACACCTCAAATTCTCCAAAAGCTGTTGTAAATAACCATGCCTGTGATCACAGCTCCTGGCACTGGAGTGGAAGTCAATAAAATCACTATTAGACTTGTAATACTTTCACATTATATGCATTTCTTTTAGAACCAGGTGAAACATTCCTCTGAAACACCTAAAGATGCAACTTTATCATATTATTTTATACTGGCTTATCTTCAAATTAATTTCTGCTTTTCCTAGCTTTATTACTTGTGAAGGATCTATATCCAAAATCTGCTCAACATCACTACCTGAAATTATCAGGACTGCACTTCAGGAAGGTCAACCTTGTATTTTATAAAAACAAGAGCCATCCACTATTCCCCAAGTAAAAAGCAAAAGCAAAAATGTTAATATAAACAAAAAACTAAAAACTCACTCACTGTCTTCTGTGGGAAGGACCTGCAGGGAATAAATCCATTCTATAATATCATCTTTGTTCACCACATCTAAGGAATCCAACATATCCAGACCAGAGAGTGCGAAAAATGCAATTGTCAACCTAAAAGAAAAAGATAAGACTTACACTTCCCACCATAAATATCATGGGGAAATTAACAAATGGTTGCAGCAACAGATACATCTATGAATTCTCAGCCTTTGACAGTGGTGCAACACAGAGCTAGCTTAGAATATATCAAAGTCATCTACTGGACGAAATAATGTTCTTTGTACTGAAAACATTTCTCTGCCTCAACAAGGCTTTTCATATAAACTTCCCTTCCTTTTATATAATAATGATATGTCAATTAAAAATTTACTTAAGCATCTGTTTACTCAAAAGAAAACTGCAACAAAACAACCCACTACAAAGTGAACCAGGTTATGGAATTAACATATGGAGCACTAATTCTCTGTGAAGAATTTTTACATGAACAATCCCCTAAACATGCATTAGGTGCATATGCAAGGTGACATTTAACTATAGTAAGCTGCCTCTCATCGTGTCCCAAAACCAAGTTCAGATGCTTAGATGTCAAAGTCAAACAGCAAAGCATACTTTGTAAGCAAACTGCATAAACAGGCATATAATATCTAGAGGTACTTATTTCTGGTCCTTGGGTGTAAAGCAGCCTAGATGACTACCTTACTTAAACATCTAAAATTAAGCATGTCACATTCAAGTATCCAACAGAGCAGTGGAATAGCTAGCACACTGAATGTTCTTCATTCCTGCAAATTGTTTCCTTCCATGAATGTGTGCTATCATACCTGCTAACTAACACCTTCTTTGCTGGGTTTGTTTTGGCAGAAACCATTGCAGCCACCCACGGCATGGCCCTCCAACAGTGCATTACTCACTCTGACAGAGCACCAAAGTAATAGCACTGGGTTAGGAACTTGGGAGAACTTGCTATGAGAGAAAATGCTCATGTAATGGTACCTTGGATGTTCTGACTCAGACTAAAATTAGCTGGACACTTGTCTGCTGATCCTTCTAGAAATTCTTGTTCTCCTTAAACCAGATAAGATGATGGATTCTGAAACAACTGTTACACATGCAGAAACTATAATTCAGCATGCCAACGAAAATCAACAGTTAATACAAACTGTCCTTACAAGATTAAGTTTTAATTTGTATTTACCTCACAAACTGGTGAGCCACTTTGGCCACCAGTAGTTGGTACCTCTGAAGAGGCAGATGTGGAGAGGAGACTCCACAGCCACTTAATTTCTGCATGAGGTTCTGCATCAGA
This sequence comes from Buphagus erythrorhynchus, assembly GCA_013400855.1. Taxonomy (NCBI): domain Eukaryota; kingdom Metazoa; phylum Chordata; class Aves; order Passeriformes; family Sturnidae; genus Buphagus; species Buphagus erythrorhynchus. The sequence goes on along the minus strand of VZTT01042619.1, from coordinate 36,816 downwards.
ACCACAAACAGTAAGACCACAGAAAAAATGGTGGTCAGTCAGCCCAAAGAACACATCCAAAAATTAAAACACAGCAGCCAAATGACAACACAGCAGATGCTAATCTCAACAAAGTGGCACAACCTCCTAGGGTGACATTCCTACCAGTGGGCTGGTAAAATACGTATCTTTACTGTTATTATTTCAAATAATTATTTTGAACAGAGAAAGTCAAAAGAAGTATGTTGCACACAAAGGTATTTCTATGAAGAACAAGAGTATGTTTTAACCCTTCCAATGACTTTTAAAGTGCAAAATTAACACTTCAAGGTTTATATCAACTTTTACCATGGAACAGATCTCTGTTTAACCCAAAATCTCATCCTGGATAATAAAAAACTAATTTTAAAAATAATCACTACTTTTATTTAAAAAATCCAAGGAAGTTACTGTTCAGTTACCATAAACTATTTCTTTGAAACATTGCCTGTACATTCTGATCTTCATGAACATTGAAAATCTTTTACTAGAACTATTAAAAAGATATTTTCACTCTATTTTACCCAGCTAAGTTACTTCCAATAAGGCACAAACAACATGTCAACATCAGCACTAGAAACATCTGCAAAGCAGGTCCAAACCACAAGGCTATACATACAACACAGAGAGCAAATCTCATCTACAGTTAAAAATGCATATGTCAGATATATGAATTTTAAAAGGTTTCACATATAATTAGGGTTCAGTTCACCTATTCAGAGTTGACTATCTGTCTCCAGCATTACTAAAGAACAGCCTGTAGTGTGATAGAATTTATTTATGGTGGGCAAGAGTGTCTGGCACCAGTGGTCATACACAGGTTGCAATACAACCATTTAGGTACTGCATCTTTACTCCATATGCTATCCTCCCTCACAGAAAATTAAGACATATGTCCTAGCAAAAACAACTCTTAGCAGCACCTCAGGTGACAGACACGTGCCAAGAAGTGTAAAAACTTTATTTACAGCCAATTCCACAGAGGATGGCCAATAGGACACTCCAGATGGCAGATTCAGACCCCTTTGTCCTCAAGCATGGACAAAGACTACAGTTTTGCAGAAGAATTCAGAAAGCATTTGAAGTGACAAATTTGAGAAACTGATTAAGTGAGCTACAAAGAGCACCATGAAGAAGTATCAGAATCTTAAAGACTTCAGAGACCAGGAAAGTTGCATTCTCTTGCAAAGCCTCACAGTGCTGACAATCATTGACTATGAAACACTATCAATCAGAATGTTTAAAAACTACTCTTGCTGCAACTACTGTTGCATGCAAATAGCTACAGATAAGAGTAACTACAAAGGCTTTGAGGCAAGAAGTTGAGCAGAGAACATGAAATTAATTTTCTTTATTCTCTGTTATTGCTTGACAATCTACAGCTTAAGTTGGAATGCACCAGCACATTGAACAAAATTTCACTCTCTACCGCTCTTGTTTGGTGACAACAAACATAGTTTTCTACTGCAGAACAGTGGAAAAAAAAAACAAACAAACAACTGATGAATGACTTTATTTATTTATTTAACAAATCTCTCTTTAATTCAGTTGAGTTTCCCTATCTAACTCAAAATGGAACCACTCCAATCCAGGAACAGGGTAAATACGAATAAAAGAGTAATAGCATTTCTTTCTGCACCTGTAACAGCTCCAGAGGTTTGCTGATGGTTTGTTGAACTCGGTGACCTTGAACTTAGCATAAAGGTAAACTTAATACCTTTGAAGTTAAACTGGAGATGATGCATTTATGGTTCAATCCCCTGCTTAGAATTTGTCAATAGACAGGTATGTACCCCTGCAGAACATGTCTAGTTGTCAAGGGCCCCTGGAGATCACTGGTCCCACCTTTTGAAGAACAAGGGGCCTCACAGGACATGACCTAGGAACCTGAGAAGCCACGTCCTCAAATGTGACTCCATCACTTCAATAGGCAAGCTTTTCACAGTTATCTCTTCTAACAGCAAAGAAAATTTTTCCTACAGCCACACAATTCTCCCCTCATTCCCACAGTCTCCAGCCCCATCACCATGGTACCTTGCACACAGTACACATCCATCTTTCTTTGTAAGTAGCTTCCCACCAATGGAAGACTGTGATTAGATCCCTCCTTCTATAGGCTGAAGACATCCCATTTCTTCAGCTGTTTTCAAATGTCAATGGGGCTAAGGTTAGCTATTTGTGTTACTGCTCAAGTACATCTGTATGCTCTGGTAATTTTAAGGCCTAAACACGTTGAGCATAGGAGGCCTAGATTTCCCCTTGTTGTTACCTAAAATAAATGAGAAAGTAGACTAAAACACCAGCTAATTTCTAATGAATAAATGATTTACAGCTCTGCAATCAAAATTTCACAAAATTACAGAATAGCTGGGGGTGGAAAGGACCTCTGGAAATCATCTAGTACAGCCCCTTTCTCCTAACAGAGGTTTACCCAGAGCAGATGTGTCCAGGCAGGTTTTGAGTATCTCCAGGGAAGAAAACTCCACAACCTCTCTGGGCCGCCTGTTTCAGTGAACAGTCACCCTCAATGTGAGGAAATTTTTTCACATATTGAGATGGACCTTCCTGTGTTTCTGTCTGCTGCCCTTTGCCCTGTCACAGGGACCACTTAAAAGAGTCTGGCTCCATCCTCTCACCACCTACCCTTTAACATATTTGAATACATTGGTAAGACCCTCTCCAGTCATCTCTTCTTGAGGCTGAACAGGCTCAGCTCCCCCAGCATTCCCTCACAGGACAGATGCTCCAGTCCCTTAACCATCTTCAGAGCCCTCTGCTGGCCCCTCTCCCGGAGCTCCATTTCTAACTTTCCAATATAAAGTTGTGTTATTTCACACATAGCCCAGCACTATCTGTTCTAGTCCTTACATGTTTATGCTCTAGTCCTAGCTGTTTGCGGTCTCAACTGAAATAAAGCAGGATGACCTGATCAAAGCCATGGCTCATTCCTCACAGGATGGCATTATAAAGTGAAAAAAATCTTACTATTTTATTGCCTGAATAAGATTATCAACCATCTACGTGTTTTCAATATTTCATCAAGTGCAGCTTGGTAGTCACATTCCTGGTATTCTTACACCTCTGATGTAATTATCTCACGTGAAGACTTAAAGAATATCAAATAATTACATTCTGAAGCCATTAGAGGAACAAATGTCCCTCCAATTCAAAGTAAGGAACATACTGCACTAGTATTTTCTCTTTTATACTAGGTAATGAAGACTTAAAAAATATTTGTTACATGAACAAGTATGTTACATGAACAAGCGTGCCGAAGCGAAGCTTAAGTGACTTATTTTAAAATGGCTTCCAGGGCGGATTAAGAGAGTGAAGCACTGGATTTAAAACAGATTAGAAGGATCAACAAGTCTTCCCTCGTAGATGTCAACCAGTTCACGCGAGCAGTGACTACACCCCTACATTAACACATATTTTTTGGGAGCCGTCTGCTGGTGGACAGACTAATAGGGATTTTTCCTTCCGGCCGCGGAGCGCTGCTCCCTGTCCCTGGCCGCGGGAGGTGGCAGCGCTCCGGCAGGGCCTTCCCGTCACCGCGACCGCCCGAGGGAGGGGAGCGCGGCCGGGCGCGGGGCGGGCGGGGGGCGCCGGGCGGACACGGCGGCGCCCGGCCCGCCGGACGAGCCCGGCCCGCCGCTACCTGCTGGTCTCCAGGGACGAGTAGCGCTCGGGCAGGATCTGGAGGCACCGCTGGAAGAAGCGCACGTGCCGCTCCCGCAGGAAGTCCAGCCGCTCCGGCTCGCCCGGGCACGGCGCCGCAGCCGCCGCCGCCATCTCCATCTCGCTGCCGCTGCTGCCCGCGCCCGGCGCGCCCGGATCGCGTCACCCGCGCCGGGGCGGGGAAACGGAAGGGGGACGAACGGCGAAACGAAAGGGCGGAAAGGAAAGGGGCTGAGGAAAGGGAACGGGCGCTTTGGTTCACTGCGGCGGGGGCCAGGCTGGCGACCCCACGCTTAAGGGGCCGCCACAACCAACTGCGGGGAAAACGCGCTTTTAATGCCAAGGGACACCACAGCCGGCCCGTCTGACAGCCGGCGTGTCAAACCCGACACTCGTGAAATACAGAGGTAATCCACGCCATGGGTCAAGCCAGCTCTCTGCTGGCTCCCGGGGAGCGCTGGCTGCTACTTCTTCCTGCGACAGGGACAGGCTGGCGCGCAGCTACGACCCTCCTCTCCAGGCTGGGACGGCTCTGACAACAAAGCAAAAAGGCATAAAGTATACAAGTGCACTTGTATCATGCTGCACGTCCATCGGTCCCCTCCTCACCTCTGGGAAACGCGCAGCAGCGGTTCTCCAGCAGCTGGGGCCATCTCTTGCCTGCGTTCCTCCCAGCCCTTGCAAGGTCTGTTCAACCTGGCTCGGTCTCTGGTGACCCGAATCTCGACCTCAGAGAGAAACAACCAACCAAAAATAATCACTCTTTCGTTCATCACAAAAGGAGTTCCATGACGCTCATTGGGTCTTCACCGTAGAAGACGGTGACACCACTTGCTGTCATTAAATTTTAATAATTTAAAAGGTTAAACTCCTGTAAAACCCAGTGCATGCAAAATGCGTCTGGGAGACAGTCTACTTATTTAACCAGTGGTAGAAAACTATTTGAAAAAAAATAAAAGCCACCACCCATATAGCAGCTCACTTTTATGACCTGTAGGCCTTACCCAGTGAAATACTGCCATGGGATATATAAATACTAGGGATTTTTTCCCCGTTTTTTTAAACACAGGAACTACTATGCCTGCTGCAATTCTGTCTCCTGATAACAGGCATGGCTTTTTGTTTTCCTTTATCAACCATTTAGATAATTAAAAACAACTGCTTTTTAGATCAATGAAAAAAAGTCTGCTTGAACCACGAAGCTGCATACATCTCTGGTTGAAATAAAAAGTTACCTTCTCTCTTAACTTTGCCAATCTTTTTTCTTTTTCTTGTTTCTTTATCTCTTTAGCGTATTTCTGTAAAACCCTTAGCTCCAGTTTATGTAGATCCTGAAACATAATGAGTGGAAAACAAACCTTTCTTTGGAAGTAAAACAAACTATATAAAAAAATATATACAGCCATTTCACAGCTTGTTTTTATTGGGGTCTTTTTTTTTTTTCTTTTTGTTTTGAAATTATTGTAATGGCAAAGAATAAGGTTTCAGTAGGTAGCTACGTGCTATATAACTTGTCCTGCACAAATTATAGTTACATGGCTTGGAAAAAAAAAGTAGCAGTTTAAACTGTGTTTATAAAACTTTAATGTTAATGCTGACAATAATACCAACTCTCCAGTAATTGCATTTCCATCGATATGGGATCTGACTTTGCCTAACAGGTACTGAAACCCACAGGATATTCGAACAAATCTTTCTACCTCCCATCTGAATACAACATTCAGGTCCTCTGATGTCTTCTTAGGCAGCATAGCCCAAGTAGTTTTTCCCAAATAAATTATTTACTGATGAAATAAAGTCACTTCTATATGGATAAAGAAATGTAAGCTTGAATAATTTAGATATTGAAGAAAAGGAGCATCTTTGTCTAAAATCAGGTTTCATACTGTTTGTCTGCAATAGATGCTGTTATTTGTAATTAATCAATAATGGATTTATATGAATGAAACTTGGATTTTAAAACCTGTTTAACTGATTATATTGTAGGAGGACATATCAAGTTTAAAACAATGACATGCCAAAACAGAGATGAAATTACGCACATGCTCTTGAAACTTAGAAATTTCTTCTGCAGCAATTTTCTTCCTTCCCTCCTTTTCACTTTCTTCTCTCTTCCCATTTTCAAGCTTTTCAAGTTTCTCCTTTACCTTTTTTTGCAAGGTATTCCTTTCCAACAGTAGCTTCACATGGCTTTGGCGCTCTTTTTGTTGCATTTTCTCTTCTAGTTTTAGTTGTGATGGTTGATCTATTGCAAATGCTACTATTTTGTGTTTCTTCCAGACTTCAACTGTGGCTTGGTTTCTTTTTCTTTCTTCTTCTGCTTTTTGTTTCTGAGCTTCTTCACGCTGTAGCCATCCTTCCTTTAGCATTTTTTCTGATTTCTTTTTCTCCCTCAAGTTTCTTTCTTTTTCTTGCTGCTGCTTTTCTTTCCACCTTTTAATTGACTGCAAGAGATCATAGGAAAAAATCCAAGGTTTTCATGAAAATTTTACATATTCACATTGATCAAGTTTGATGAAGACTGTTGTTCCAAGGACACAAAATGCACAAAGGAATTAAAAGTCTACTGAAGGGGCAAAACTTAAAACCAAGAAGCACTTATATGTGTTTTCTCTCTTTTTTTTTCTATTTTACGGATCACACAAGCAGGTTTAACAGGTGTCTGCTAAAACTGTTTCAGTTACAGCAATCATAGTAACTTTGGGCAGTTGTGAATGTTGATGCAATATCCTTTATTAATGCAAACTTATTTCAGTTCTTACATTTTTTTTCCCAATTAACCCACTCTTGTATGGTAGTTCTTATGTCAGTATATCTTTTATTACTTGGATAGTTCTTGAGGGAATTGTAATTGTGCATGTCAGTCTGTCTTAGGTGTACTGCTTATACAGTGGGACAGATATTCTTAGAGGCAAATGTAATAGGAAGACAGGATCACTAACTGCTCTGGGCTTGGCATCTAACTTGCTAGATCACTGACTCCAAAAGCATTTGTAATATAATTTGGCAATAAACAGCCCACTTCTGTGTTGTTATGTCTTTGCCTATTTGTAATTATTTATTAAAGGCACATACTTTAGGAGGTTGGGGATGCTAAAGACCTCAGTTATATACCATCAAGTGTAAGAGAAATCTGCCTAGCACTACTGCTAGAGAGGCAGATACAAAAACAAGAGTAGGCATTTCAAAAATAAGTACATTTTCTGAAATCTTCAAAAGCTTTATAGGCGTTTTTTACCTCTTTCTTTCTTTCATGTAAAATTACATATTCTTGATACCATTTGTCATGCTGTTCTATATCTTGTTTTGTTCTTCCGCTGAGATACTCAAGGGCTTCATCCATGTAAGACAGCTTTCCTCTATATTTTGTCCGTATTTTCAGAAAATTTTGATGATCATAATCATCCCAGCCTCCTTGCCGCCCCCCTGTTCGCTGAAGAAATCTTTCAAACTCTATGACTTCTTTGGGTAGATGATTTTCCAATGTTTTATCAACTGTGACCCTGGCTGATGGTAATTTCTGAACTTTTTCTGCTGTTGAGCTCCCTAATGCCCACAGTTCCACTTTTCTCTCAAACAGACTGAGCTCATTAATGACAGCTTTTTCCTCTTTCAAAAGCTGTTGATATCTGAAAAGAGACAAACACTGAAATGTGAGAAGCAAAAAAAAAAAAATCCAGTATTCATTGTCCATTCACCAAAAATGAATTTTGGAATTGTTCAATGCCACACAAGAGCTATTCTTCAAAGATCAAGAACTGAAGTGGTAACAGCACAGTTGTAATGATCCCATAATAAAGCTCTACACAATGAGAATTGAGTTACGCTTTTACTGAAAGAACACATTTATGGCCCGCATACAATTAACTCAATCCCCTCCTGACACCAGCAGAGAGAAAAAGAAACCCCCCAAATCCACTTAGACAACGAAAGGGCAACAGCAGAACCCCCACAATCTAATCTCTCCTACAGCCTCTCATAAAAAGTCTATTCATAGGCAAATCGTTGTTACACTGGAATGCTGCAATAGCTGTATAAACACCCTCTCCAAATGGTAGTTTATCAAGATTCTAACACTGATAGCTTGTGCTTTGATTTACATACCACAGGAATCACTACCAAAAGAGTAAATCATAAGAACAGTTTGCTAGATTAATCCAGAGTTTTCATTGTGTCTTATGAAAGCCCTTTTTCTAGTAGCTGAAGCATGTATAAACATACATTTGCCTCTGTTCCTCTTTAAAAGCATTGATTGCATTTTCAATTTCTTCCATCATTTCCCTCATCTTTCCGACAACTAAAAAAGGAAAGAAAGAAAAAAGCATATAACTTAAGAAGTCTACAGTATTTATCATCACTATCCAGAAATGCAGGACTTGTGGAGACTTTCAGAACACACATTTCAGTGTACAAAAAAAGCATGCATTTCCATCTCAAACAGCCTTAAAAGACAAACTCTTATTTATTCAAAAGCTGTGTTTATGAAGGGACTTGGCTAACTGAATGCAAATCCCAGTACTAATGTTTATTTCCCTTAAAGAAGTCTCATCTTGACTAACCTTCAACTGATTCCCAAAACGAGACAGACTTATTCTAGAGTTCCACTTTTGTTTTTTACAGCAATGCAGTTAGTGACTTAAGCACACTCAACTCTGGTTTATACCGGACTACAGCAATCCTATTTAACCTGCAGGCCACTACTTTTACAAAGCTGAAAAAGAAACATCAAAGTAAGACTTTGTCCTGTACTGTTAGCATGCTGTAGTCCTGACTTAAGACAGTAATACAGCTGTCCAGAGAAGATATATTTTGCAGTAGAAGAAAATCCATCCATTAAATTAGATTATATTATTAGGCTAAAATCTCTTTTAAATCAGCACAACATCTCTATGGACACACTGAATGCACAGTTTAACTAACCTGGATTATGGTAAAGTTACATAAACTAAACGTCATTTTTCAGCTTCCATGCCTTGTTAGTTTTCAGTATCTTGACTGACAGTTTAAGAAGACAATGTTTTTTTAATAGATAAAACACTGAATAAATGAAATGGGGTGCATTTTACCTAGCATCCAAAAGGCCTCAGCTAGTAGGAGGCCCTCAACGTGAGCTCCACAAAAGGTAGTAGGTACCAGATAAGGATGGTTCTTTCAGAGCATATTTCCCAAAATTTTTAAAACATCCAAACTGAACAAACTCCTGCAGCATTTTTTGTAGAATATTCCACTTTACATTTCAAACCATGTGGTGGCTAGAAATGAGTTCCCAACTCATGAGTAGAACCTACTCTGTGACCTCTTACCAGATCAAAGGGAGTTACATGGTAGTAGAATACCAAGTTTATTTTTTGTAAGGCAAAAGGAACAGATAGGAACCTGGCTTTCAACAGCCTCAATGAACAAACACATACCACTTGTAAGACTAAGTAAGTTTCTGTTTCCACACAGAACTGCACAATCTTTCACCATTTCTTAGGTTTCTGCCATTTCTAGGTTTAATCTTCCCTTTCCAGATTCCTGCAAAATCATAAAGACTTGGGAGGAGTGTCCCAAGTCTGCAGCAGAAAGACAACTGTGCAAGAAACCTGTCTGTAGAGGAACATGTTTTAAAATCTGTTGTCACGACTTACACTCTGGTGTAGGCTTCACATCTTTTAATTGCTGCTGAAGTCTCTTCACATTGTTTTGTATTTTTGATAGCTGCTGCAGGATTTTAGCTTCTGTTAAACAAAATAAGGTGCAGATAGCTCTAACAGTTTCTTCATGCATTACATTCAATAAAAGAACAAGAGCAATGAAGTGTCCAAAATAAACCGGGGGCTTGATCTAAGCAGGGACACGAATTCTGTTTGATGGTAAGAAACTGTCATAATACTAAGCATTTTAACTGGTAATTGCATGTAGCTGATCATGTGGTCCCTACACAGCATCAGCAGATTTTAAAATTAGTAGCTTCCATTTCGAAAGGGGAGCTTTGAGAATATTGCCTATGCAGCTGATAGCTTCCAGAGTTTTGAGGCAGACTTTCAGCTAGGCTTCAAAACACCCATTTATGAAGAGAAAACAAAAGTTTAAAAGTGTATATGAATGCACTACTTCAACAAGATTCATTTTTTTGTTGTGTTAAATAGCAAAGAATCAATGTTTTTATGTGCTCCAAGCATGTGTGCACTTATTTGCATTGATACCACTTGGCTTCTCATGAGTCCATCTACTGAAGAGGATGAAGCTCTGGCTACATCTTAAGATACTAAGGAGCTGTATCTTTTATCCTGAAAGATTTGGATTAAGGGAAGTACAGGTTCCTGCAGAGACCACAGAAAATCTTAAAGCACACAGATCACGCTGAAAGACCTCAACATAATAAATGGGAATGGAGGACGAGGCAGGTTTGTACACTTGTATCTTTTAGGATATACTCCTTCACATCTGACATGTGCTCTCATCACTGTGCCCTTTATTGTCTCATAGTATCACTTCCATCCATATTCCATGCTCCCTTCTTACTCACGGAAAAAAATCTAAACTTATGAGCTTAGTCATTCCTCAAAAATTTATATTTCTTAAGGACTGCAAGATGTAAAGGATATTCTAAGATTCCTTAAATACAGGCACACATCAGAATATATGCAAATTTGTAAGAAAGTATACTTTTAATTGTTTCTATGTTCTTTTCCTTTATTCAACTTATTTTGATCTGTATCAGATGGCATAGCATGATTTATGTGATTATTGTTGAAAGAATTCAAGTACTGTGAGTAAAGGGAGTAACTTTCTTTCTTTAACTATATTATAGTATGTAAGAGGAACAGACACTGTAGGACAGACTGTGTACCATCTCACAGCACTATCTGAACTAGGAATATTCATTGCCCAAAAACTCAAAAAATGCAAACACAGAACAGTTTAAAAGTATATTTAAAGGCAACAATCAGTGTGTGAATGTTGAGGTAAGAATATTTTTCCTGTACCTTAGCTGGACTACATTTGGTTTTACAATATACAAACGAAATTGATTCCAAGCTTCTTGAACAGTACCTCTCCACCACAGTGGTTTTACATTGAAGATTAAAAGAAAACAGTTAATAACATATGAGGCCCAAAATGTTTATGCTTCTGAATTTTGCAATGAATTGTGTGTTTATAAGTCTTGCACTTATCAGTATCTGTCTTCCACCTAAATTCATCTCTCTGTACTACTGATTTTTAAACCATTTCCAAAAACAACAGTATATTAAAGAAAAAAAAAAACAAACAAGCCCAAATAAAACCTCACTTACTTTCCATTTTCCTGCTGACAGTCATGCTGTGTTCCAGTTCCTCTAGTAATCTGTATTCTACCCTGAAATCACTCTTCCTACTATAAAGGTGTCCAGTTTTGTCTTTTTCTATATTTGCAAGCCTAGGAAGAAAGGGTGCCACACTGAATAAGGCATGAACACTCAGCAAAGCCCCAAGATTTTCCAAGGTTAGCATGCAGGCTGTGTTAACAGGACTGTCTTAGATTTTATACAAATCCCTGGTTTGTTCTACAACTGTTTTCAAGGAAAATATTTGTGCAGCTATAAGACTACATACCGCAGTAACTCAAGACCTTTAACAAGAAATTAATGAGGAAATCACCTCAGCACGCAGTGGTTTACACACTGAATTTTTATGAGCATGCTTTCTCTCTGGGAGCCTTGCAAGAGTTTTCCCTGGAAAGTGCAGGCAGACAGGCTGTATTAATGCAGTGGCACACCTAGATGGAGCCCCAGAACAAACAACATCACTGAGGGATGCTGAGCCACAGTTAAATGCCATGCCTCACTTCAAGCGGCGTGGGAACATTTACAGTACTCAGCAGTCAAATTTTGAGCCGCAACCCAAAATCCAAGGTAATCAAGGTGAACTCGATTCAGGAACACAGTGTAGAACACTGGTGTGATTAAGTGCCCTGCTCAATCAGGATTCACAACTGCAAACCTCTATTTCAGTCATCTGGCTACATTAGCTATTCTCTATAAAGCTCCCCGTTCTTTCAGCTGCCAGTGTAGCTTTTATCAGCACCTGGTCAAGATGTGGGGAAGCAGATTTAAATCACTTCTGTGCCTGAGCTGTCTTGAACCCTTGTTTTTCAAAACAGTGGCCTAGATATTCTAGATGAAGTCTTTCAGTCTTCTTTTGCTGCAGTTCGCCTTTAGTTGGCATGCCTTAAAAGCTTTAGAGGGTAAGCAGAGCTAAGTAGAAAGACTGAGAACTCAATTATGCTGCACTCACTTCCTTTTCTGTGCACCTAAGAGCAGCAATTCTTACTAAATTCTTACTACACGACTGGCCTAAGTCCAAGTGGTAATTCAAACAACGGGGCATTTTGGAGCTCATAAGCCTGTCCTAAGCTACTGTAACAACCACAATAATTTGGTCTCCTGAAAAGGAAACCTTTAGCCTAAAGATTTCATTACCATAGATTCTTAGTTTGAACCTCGAGTTAATAATGTCACCTCCAGAACAGAATGAAAAAATACTCATGATAAAGTGTTTAACTTACTGAGCTTTTAGCTTTTCTGCAGTTCTTATGAATTCAACTTTCTTAGCTCGTTCAGCTTTGTTCTTCCAGCTCTGAAATTGTCGGCCAGCACGCGCAGTACTGGAACAGCTTTCATTCTGCAGATAACAAAATCAACTGTTATTGACAAGCTTGCCTTTTTTTTTTTTTTTTTCCCCAATGCTCGTTGGTTACTTTCGAGCAGACAACACCACGGTGCAGAGTTCGGTTTTCTCCTGGCGCGGGTCAGGTAATTTTAAGCGGCGCGGGCACAGCACTGGGGTGAGGAGCGACCCGCCCGCCCACACGAGCGCACACCGGAGGGCTGCCACAGGGGCTGGGTCCCGCGGCCAGCCCCACACCCCACGCAGCCCGGGGCTCCTCCGGGGGGCCGGGGCTCCTCGGGAAGGCACGGTCCCGCCGTGTGGGGCTGCCGGCGGCCTTTACCTGGAGCCGCCCGGCCGCCGCCGCCAGCGCCGGGGCCAGCGCGGCCATGTTGCCGCCGGCCCGCCCGGGGGAGGGGCGGCCGCGCCCTCGCTGGCTCCGTTTAACTCTTTATTTCTCGGCTCCCCTCGCTGGCCCTGGCTTCGCTCTTCTTCAGGGGTTTGTATGGATTGCTTCCTTCAGGAAAACCGGGATGTACCCTCGTCATCCTGTCTGAATGTGGAGAGTTCCACATGATTCAATAAATTCTTGGGGGCGGGCTCTGAAGGTCTTGTTTCTCAGTCATGTATGCAAATCAAACTTCCAAATGAATTGCCATTTAACGTTTCTGTGGAGCAGAAATAATTATTTATCCAGTGGCTTTCCTGCTACAGAGATTTTAGGAGCCAGTGTTCTCCCAGCTGCAGGACACAAACGGATTCACAGATGCTACCCGAAGGGCTATGCTGAAGACATTTTATTGCCTAATTGATGTTTTTAGCAGCATGTTCCAGATACATTTTTCCTCATTGTATTTTATGACTATACTTGTTCTCTTTGTGTTTAGGAACTAAAAAGTAAAGGAGAACATTTCAAAGCCTGGAAACAGTCTTCAGCATAAAATAAAAAGGGTTATTCTCACAGATTGCTACCTGAAAGGCTTGTAAAAGTATTATCTTCTCAGCAGTATTTCAAAGTCTTCTTTGCCTTGGCCTTCACTTTTGGGTGTAAGAGAAAAAAAAAAGTTGTGTTAGCATTTGCTTTCTTTTGGTGATTGTCAGCCCTTCCAAGTTTCCTATTACTTTGAGCAGCAAATTGGTCACTGGCGGGGGACTGCTCTACAGGAATCATCTTTTCAGGAAGTGTTTTAATAAGGTGTGTCCACTCATAGTGTAACTCGGGCACTGTTCAGCAGCTCACCTGTTTCTGGCTGGTCAATCTTTATTACTGTTTAAATTTACCTGTGAGTTACTCAAAATCCTGAGGACTTTGTACAGTTGTTTTGGAAAACTATATGCAGGGATATTTCAGGTATCAGAGCATAATTAGATTTGGTTACTTCTGGCTTTGGGCAGCAGGGACTTGGATATCAAGTTGTGATGCTGGTATAAAGAGGAACTCCAGCTTTCAGCTGTGCCAGGACATTACTTCATTCTCTCTGCAGAGCAGAAATTGTTTTAGCCAGGATATGCCTGCAGTGAGTTCACCTTGACTGGGCACCAGGACATCACCAAGATGCTCCATCTCTTGCTCTGCTCAGCAGGACAGGGGGAGAAAATGAGATGAAGAACTCATTGGTTGAGATGAAGGCAAAGGTCACACTGGAAAGCAAAAAGATTGATTCTCTAATTGCTCTTAGCAAGTGATGTCTGGCTACTTCCTGGGAATATGGTACCCAGTACCCAGTTGCTTTAGAAGTCAAAAACCTTAATAAAAATTTCAACACCCCTTAGCTTTTTGGGTTTTTTTCTTTCTTTTTTTTTTTTTTTTTTAACAACATCGTATGGTATGGAATGTTTCTTTGGTCAGTCAGTTTGGGCCAGCTATCCCAGCTGTGTCTCCCTTCCCAGCATATTGCACACTCCAAGCCTGCTGGCCTTTGTGGGAGGTGTTGGAGATGCCACCTGAGCACTGTTCACCAGAGGCCCAGCACTGGAGTGGCCTCAACTGTTGTGGCTACAAACACAAACCACAGCTGTTTGAATGTTAACTCCACCTCAGCCAAACCAAATATGATGCCACGACTCTTGGATGGCCTGTTTGCCAGACAGGTAAACAGGTAACATGAATCTAGAAGAAGCAACCTAGATAATTACGTAATTTCTTTCTGACTTCTACCACATTCTTTTTCAGCTTAGCTTGGTGTTTGAAGTCAATGAATCCCTGACTTCTCTGTGTGTTTTGCTTCATAAAATCTTCCAAGATTTGGCACAAAAGGCATGGAAATACACCAAGGAAAAGATACAATTGTTAACATTTAAAGGAATAGAGTGTACATAGAACAGGAAAAAAAGCAAATAATGGAAAAAAGCAAATAACGTTAAAAAACCCAGAACTGTTAACCTGAAAGATGCAATGCCAGAAATCAAACAATTGATCATGGTCACCTTATTCATGGCAGAGGTCTCATATGTCACAGCATTGATTCAGCAGATTCTGACATTTTCTAAAATCCTTCAAGTCAAATAGAGAAACAGGATTGCACCAGAACATAATATTCTTGTCCACAAGATTCTTGAGGAAACCACCTGTTTCACCACAAGATATAAGCATTCCCAGAAGAAACACTTTTTTTTCCTAAGTGTATGTTTCTCTTCAGACTGCCTTTTTTTTCCACTTTATATTGATAACTTATTTCTGGGACCTCAACTGGGATGCATTAGGGCAGTTGTAAAGCATCAAGCAGAAAAGACAGCCGCTGTAAGAGAAGCAAACTGAAACTAGTTTAAAAGAGGAAGAGTAAATTAATAATCAGAAGAAACTAAAGCCTTTAATCTTCTGAGCACAACTATCCACTTGTGAAGGCATTCGTAAAATTGTCTAGTTATCCCACACCGTAAAAGCACCCTGTTGCTGCAGCCATGGGCTTTCCCTGTATTTTTATTTTTGGAAATGGGGTACCCACTCTAGCCTAGCCTCAGACTTTCAAGTCAGAATTAAACAAACTCAGGACATGAGTCAGAATAATAATTAAGGAATAAATAAAATAGATTTGAGTGCTGAAAAAAAGCTGTTGCGGGTATATGGGTGATATGTGCTTATTCTGGGCAACTGTAGTAGTGGACTGGGGGTGTGGGGTGGATAAGCAGAGTATGGAGGACAGCTGATAGGTGCACCTGCAGTAAGTGCAGTAGTGCAGTTGTGAGCAAAGATCAAGTTTCTGCACTACAAAGGCAGAATGCTTTCATCTCTTTAGCTTTTGTCCACCAGATGTCATCTGAGAAACACAGGATAGCTACTAAAGGGTTAGCTTTTGGTGGTTTTTGGTGTGTTTTTGTTTTTGTTTTTGTTTTTGTTTTTGTTTTTGTTTTTGTTTTTTGGTGGTTTTTTTTTGTTTTTTGTTGTTGTTGTTGGGTTTTTTTTGTTTTTTTGAGGGGGGTTTTTGTTTGGTTGTTTGTTTTGTTTTGTTTTTAGAAACCAACAGCAAACTTTTAGTGTCTGTAGAGCCTGCATTCAGCCCTTTGGCTGCCTCTATCCCTCTTTATGGGATGATCTGGCCCCATATTGATACCATCAGCTTCTCTTTATTTGATGAGGACTGAGCGGCCATCACTTTTTACTGTGAGTCCTGACCTGGACTAATCTGTTTTCACATAATTTCCCATTCTTGCCTCTTTCATAATTATCTCCTTGTTTATCTTCCTTTTCCGTTATAAAAGGAGAAAGAAAATATTTCACACGACTGTACTTGAAAGAAACAAAAAGAGATAGCAGGCATGCCAGTAAACAAACAATTCCAAATGTGTCTTAAGACTCAAAGGTTTTCTTGAAAATAATTCTGGATGTGATGAACGTGTTAGTTCTAAGTTCACATCCCAGTGTTCCAAAATACCACTCTTCTTAGATCTTGGCAAGCAGAGGACAGAAATGTGCTCTGGCAAAATTACAGAAGATTTTAGTCTTAGCTAAACCTCAACACAGCTAAAAGTTGGATGCTGTCCCTGGTACACATTTGTACATTCAATCAACGATCTTAGCAGCTGCTTGTGTTGGGAACTGGCAGACTGTATAGGTCACACTACTACCTCAGTCGTGATGGGGTTTTAAGACCTTACTCAGCAGCTGTCTCTGCCACTTTTTCATTGCGAGTTTTTAATTTATCAGCTCCTATACTGCTTTTCTGTAACTGGTTATTAACGCAATCAAGTGTTGTGGTCACCATTTGTTGTGGCGAGAATGCCAGCAAATCCTCTGGGAAGAAATGATGTCTGACTCCATTTCAGAAGGCTGTATCATTTATTTATTATACTATATTATAATACATTAATATACTATTTAAAGAGGACATACTGAAAACTACATCCTACTTCTACCATATCTAACTACCTACTGCTCGTGACCCTCTCTGAGAGAGAATCCAGACACAGGTGGATTCGATTGGCCATCAGGGCCAAACAAACCACAACAAAATCCAATGAACTAATCATGCCAAGTAAACATTCTTCCACTACATTCCACAAGGAGAAAACAAGAAACAGAAATAAAAATTGTTTTCTCTTTTGTGTCTCTCTATAATAAATTCCTGAGACACAGAAAATGTGAATACTACATTCAAGTGTGATTGACTTTCTTTTGGCCTTTTGTTGCCCTTCTTGCAGCTTCTGCAAAAATCTGGCTGCCTGCTTTGGGTTGTTAGGAGCTTTTCTTCCTCCTGTCGCCTAAAGGCCAAGACTTGACTAAATCAAGCCACACTCAACAGCACTCTGAAGACCTCAAACACATCAGAAGCAAATAAAGGGGAATGCATTACCAATGTAATGAAGGTTCTCTAGGGAAATGTGTGCTGCAGAAAAGAGAGGGGGTCCTGGGTGCCTGAAGAAAACGGTTGGCTGGCTGCACCCGTACTGGGTGCAAGTGCAAGGATATTGGTGCACAAAAATAAATTTGACATAAACAAATAAAGAGAATCACCTAGTCTGTCACAAGCGTATGGCCTAACATTGCTGCAGCTGGAAGTGTTCAGAATTTTGGTACTGCATTCCTAATGGGCACATTAAAACTGTTAACTTTTATGATTACTTTTGTTTTTCTCAGTTCTGGGCCCTAGCAGTTTGCTAGGAGAATAGCATGGTAGCTGTGAAAATTAAATTATTAAATTAGTGATCAGAATTAGAACATGTCATTTAGAATGTAGTACTTCTATATTTTTAATTGTAGTTACTCTAAGTCCTTACGCTTAAGCAGCTGAAAGAGCATGTGTGTGACTTGGGACTGTAACTGCACTACCAGCTCAGCAACACACATATGTCAATCACAGCCACAATTTTCACCTCCATTATTCTGGATATATGGCTGAAAGGTGCAAGACACATTCACTGCTATTTAACGTGTCTTCATAATTTAAAAAGGGAACACACAAACATAAAGTCCATTTACAGCAAAAACCCCATAATATTGTCCAAATTCAGTTTAAAAAATAAACTTGAAATAGGGACAGCATTTACTACTCTTATGGCCACCATAAGGCTATGCCAGTTTCACAGATTATTCTGAATTTCAGTAGCATGGAGTTAAACCTTGTGGCTTTCACAGATTCACTCTTGCAATGAAAACAAGCAGTTTGCTAACAGGTTTTATTCACATTCACTGAGTTTTATTTGACCAACACCCATTTATCAAAGAGAAGCACCTTCCAAACCATATTAAATATTGCCTCTAATTTTATACCTGGCCTCAGAACAATTTGCTGGAAAACGTGACAGTACATGTGCAAGAATATACCAGTCTGTGCTATTATTAAGTCAAGTAAGTGTTTGAGAATGTATACTCCACAAGAGAGAGACCATGAACGATCAAGGGAACAGACAATATATTGAGGATCTTCACTAAATCCCTCCCTCTAAAATAGTACCAAGATCCTATCTAACACCCACAAAATTTTACCATGCCTTTTGCTCGAAGTCATGTGATGCTGGGATACATACTCCTGATTTCTGTCTTGATAATGTCCCAGTGAAGTCATTAGGAATGTCGCTGTATGAAAAAGTTGACATAAACAGTGCTTGATGCTTTTGATAAGATTTTGGATAGGTTTTTCAACCCCAAATACTACAGAAGCAGCATTGACAAGCAGTGAGGTGGGAAACAAAGCTCAGGAGGCTTTAAAGGCCTTCATTTAACCTCTTTTCCTAATTTGTAATTTTCCTTTATTTTAAAATAGTACTTAGTAGTAGTAAAATAGTAGAGCGAGAAGACATCCAGTAGAAAAACTTAAAAGCAGAAACAGATAGGCAACAGGGCAAGGAGAGAGACCACCTGTTACATATGCAGGGACTGATCTGGTAGTCTGCTGCCATTCCCACAAACCATGCCTGTAGGAATACCTTTTGGCAGCTCATGACTCCTGTCCTGTGGCTTCTAGCATAGCCCCAGGAAGCTGACACTGTAATGGCAACCTGACAAATTCTCTGTGTCGATGAACTTGCAGATGTGTTTGAAGACAATGATCTCTTCTTCCATATTTAGCCAACAAGAAGCATGAAGTAAGATAGACTTTTTTTTCTTTGTATTGCTACTCCTGCATAGTTACCTTAGAAGGATCTGCATAGCCATTATTGATTCCTATCTGCAATAGACAGAAATTAGAAAATGCTTGAAATTATCAAAAAAGTGAAAATAGATCCAAGAAACATTAGTTTTAATCATCTGTTGGAAACCTTCAGTGTCAGATAATGGTTGTGGTAACAGGGGGTGAAAACGACATAATTAGTAAGTAACTCACAGCCAAACGGAGGTCAGTAACTAAGTTTTTGAATTTTTTATTCTTTTCTATTCGTGTTTTTTGCCTTTCTTGAGAGTTTTGTCCCTTTTAAAGCAGAAAATGAAAGTGGAGCACTTTTGATTAATTCATGCCTGTTGGCAGAACTGCAAAATATCAAGCTGTTTTCAATGAAAGTGAATGGGCTATCAGAATATATAAAACAGTCACTTGCACCTAAGTGAAGAAAATCTCTACATGCGTAACGTGATATCAAATATGCAAGGTGCTGGAGATGGCTGGAGTGAAATAGCTCACAATGGAGGCACAGTGATGCAGTGAGTCTAGAATACATGATTTAGGAAAAAAAACCAAAACATGCAAATATATGTAGAGTGTTTGTATAGTATGCTATCCTTGCTAACATGGACTTCAAGCCTGCACGTCACAGTGGCCTTCAGTTAGATAATCCTGTCAGGACCAGAAATATATTTGGTTGGAAAAAACAGCACTGTGGGGCACTGTAGAGAAAGTGAGGGACATATGCTTGGTTTCTCCTCAAACAAGCTCTTGTACCAGAATGAGCCGTGCTTCAGGCACTGATGAGGAAATGCTGTTAAGTCATACAGTGAGATTTTTTTTCCCTTAATGAAGTCTTTAAGAAAGAGTAATTCTGATGATTACATGTCTGAGAGAAAATAGCCTGCATGAGAAAGGTGAGCGGCTTGACTATGTGTTATAGAACTTTCTGGCGGATTGGGAAAAAATTACGTAGCACAGTATGTTTCATAGTTACAGACTGTTAATAGGAGAATTTGCAAGGATAATTTATCAGCAGATAGCTGGGATAATTAGATGATTTTAGCTGTGTATGGCCCGAAATCTAAAGGTCAGAGTGAGATTACAAGTGGTTTTAATGCTGGTAAGAGTAGTATACTCACAAAGCCAGCTGCCAAACTGGTGGTTTTTGGTGTAGGCTGTTCTGTAGAATTGCTGAAAATTACATCCACAGGTTTTCAGTTCTTCCTGTGTTCGATGGGTAGTAATCACAGGCATGATCTACCTCCCACATAAATCTTCACAGGATACTTCTGAGCTCCACACAGATGAATTAGACCCAGAGCTAAGGCAGCACAAAAGATTGTTTAAAGCCACAGTTGCTACTGCCACTCCCCTCCTAGCCTTCTGGCTGAGTGGTCATTTCAGTACCCACACGATGGGGAACCAAAAATGAACAATTGGATTCCAGAACTTTTCTCTTGTCAGAAAGCACAATTCTGTAAATTGATGAATACACACTGACAATGCCACATAAATGAAAAAAAAAATAGTAGCTATTACTCAAAACAAAGAAAATACAGATGCACACCCTTTACAGATATTTAGCTGAAGCTGTGTTGAGAGAGGTATTAAACCCCTGAGCATACAATAGTCCATTTGGAAGCATATTCTAGATTGGTACATGATAACACCGGAAAACATCGCTCAAGTTCAACATTCCCCTTGGAAACTATTTTACTGAGCAATTCCAACATTAAGCAAAATGTTATATGCTCTGACAGAACTTCTTAGGCAATTTTCTCCTTTTCCAAGTAAAGTTCATTTTTCTTTTTTTTTACCCTGTGTAATTTTATTTATTGGAGAACTCCAGCAGGACTGATACACTGTCTCTCCCTCTGACATCTGTCAAGAGCTGTTTCCAATATACTTTCTTCTAGGGAGAGCAAATCTGGATCCTGACCATTCCTGCTAGTCAGATTACAAAATCAGAGCATGCCACAATGCTGAGGATAATAAAAGTTTATGACAAGATACTGTGAGTTATCTGACCCTGCTGTGCCTAAGAGGAATTGTTTGGGTTTTCTTTTTCAATCTCTATTGACGTTTTCAGGTTTTTGTTTGCAAACTGATGGGGTTTTGTCACAGCAAACCACAGAGCACTCAAATAAATACCATTTGCTAGGACTCAGGGACATGAACCAAGGCATGCTCATGCTCCGACAATGCTGGTGTAGTGTGATTTGAAGAGTTCCCCCACTTGGAGAACTATACTACAGTGAAATACATGGCTTTAGCATGATCTTTGTATCAGAGGACTCTATTAACATATCAGCACATACACACTAGCATTTCACTAAAATTTTCAAATTTCAAAAAAAAAGCAGTCCTTCTAACACTCTGCTTTTGTGCTGCTGGCACTAGATGCTGCTATGCATTAAAGGTCACTTTGTGTCATTTCCCAAAGCCAGATGAATAGGCCAGAAGGATTTTCGCAATACATCCATGTCCCAGGTAGCAAAGAGCTGATGTGTTGTCTATTCCATTCCCCAGCTGAGGGCTCTGGGCCCACAGCTGGGGGTCAAAGCTTGTTCCAAAATAAGAGGCCACATATCTGGAAATGGCTGACTTTGATGGGGATCTGGGACGAGTTCCCGCCATGGGGAACATGGTTTACCTGCAGATCAGCATCTGTGGATCTGCCTTGCATCCTGTCCTCAGTCTCCTTTTGGGTGCAATCACTGTGACGTGAGTGTCTGACTGCCAGATTACGTTTCACTTCACAACTGCTCTGATCGTGTTTGCAGTTACGCAGGTTCCTGCAAGGGTGGAGGGACAGGCACAGTCAAAGTGTGAGAAAATCAGCCATCAAGTCAAAATGAAATGCCTTTCAAATCTGACTATTATGTGTCATATCTCAATTTACTCCCAGGAGCATGCAAATGAGAAGTGACAAAATTTATTGTAACCCTTTCATTTCATACAGCATTTACATAGCTTGGCTTGTATCTGATGAGATGACACTTGGGTGGATGAGGAGGCAGACGCTGACAGAGCCCACTCTAGCGCTGCTGCTGGACCATCTGCAGGAAATAAGAGTGGTTTCCTGGCTGTGGAGACACCCATTCAGACTGAGCCTGTGCCTGTCAGCTCTGTCCTGTCACATGTAGTGTCTATTGGTGTCAAATCCTAACCCAAATGCCAAACCCTGTAACCAGGTATATGCATAGATAACTTGACATGGTTGAGTAGGTCTCCCATAAAGCAAATGTTTGTAGTCTCAGATTCCAAGGTACTGAGGAATATGTAACACAATCTCCATGCCAATACTGATTGGTAGCCTCAGGACATATTCTTGTGGGAACCTGCTGATATGTATATATGATCTGGTTTTAAGCACTTCCAAAAATGAACTTAACTATAATTCCCTGTCTAACAGCTCTATCTTATCTATCTTAAAAGTATGTCTTCAAAATGTTTTCTTATTTTGCTCTGTCTGGTTTGCTAGAAAGGTTGAAATGCTCTTCGTAAAGGTCACAGAAGAGCAAGGAAATGAAAAGAAAGATCACTGCTAGGACCAGAATCAGCAGTTAGAGGAAAAAACAAAGGCAAAGGAATTTACATGTGGTCGTGCAACCCCAGTGCAACTCCTGAGACTTAATGCACAGGAATGAATATGAATCCAAAACATAAAAATCAAAATTTTTCCAGATGCTTTTACTTTATGATAGCAAAGCTTTGAACATTTCAATCAAAGTATTCTTTTCAGTGAGTCAGGCCAAGTCTCTCCATAGGTACTTTTTCTGAGTTAGGCCCCATCTGACCAAAAAATGTTGCATGAAGCACTGTATCCAGAAGAAAACGCAATATGAAATTGTCTAAACCCCAGACCTATGCCTGAGGTGTCTAAGCATTTCTTCTGATGTGTGGAAAGCTTCCTGTGGGATGCACCTGAGATGGCAGCTGCTGTCAGAGCTCACCAAAAAGTGTAAACAGTAAATGCCATTTTCTCTCATGCTCCAGTCCTGAGGACATTTTCATTCCATGTTTGCCATCTGCAGGGTGTTGACTGGGAGGCATGAAAAATGCTGTGCAGCTCCCTCATGCTGTCCTGACTTGGGGCAGCCCTGCACACAGCTGCTGTGGTGACACGACTGCCGGGTGCCCAGAGATGGATGCCCTAAATGTTCAGATGTATTTCCTGTACTAGATTGTTAAAAAAAAGAAGAAAGAAAGAAAGGAAAGGAAAGAAAGGAAAGAAAGAAAGGAAANAAGAAAGAAAGAAAGAAAGAAAGAAAGAAAGAAAGAAAGAAAGAAAGAAAGAAAGAAAAGAAAGAAAGAAAGAAAGAAAGAAAGAAAGAAAGAAAGAAAGAAAGAAAGAAAGAAAGAAAGAAAGAAAGAAAGAAAGAAAGAAAGACTGTTACACTGACCTTCTTGACAAGTATTTATCTGGAGTTTCAGAATGCACCCTTCCCCACAGTGTCTGTGCATGTACCTAGATAGTGGCAGTAACCTCTGTCTTTACAAACCTGTCTGTGCATTACACTCACCTACATTTCAGTGTGCTACATTATTTTACAAGACTGGCCTGCTACTTAAAGTACAACATAATTAAATTGAAATACCTTTCGTTACAGTGATTAAGAACTATTGGAAAGTAAAACCTTTTACTTTATTTGAAATAAAAATGTTCACTATTTCCTTGTGAAATGGAGACAATTCCCGCTGAGTCTCAGACATGCTGTGCTATCCTAATAGTGTATGAGGATCAAATTTATTTTTCTTAAACTATTAATGCCTTATCCCTACAGAAATACCATTTCTAAGTCAGTTAGGACACACTGTCAGGTACAAGTCCTTTGAAAATCTCTGCTAATCTGGGATTAAATTATAGGTGTCATTTCTACAGAAACCAGTACAATGCAGAAGAGACCCACCTTAGGCTTTTTTTTGTTCCAAAGCCAAATGGACTAAATCAGATGCTCCTGTGATTATAAAAACTAGTAATAGTAAATTGATACATTTCATGCATTTGCATTAGTAATCCAAATAGATGTAATTAAAAAGCTGTTTTAAAGCAGTATTATTTTCATTTGAAATTGCTGAGCAAAAGCCAGTTGTCTAAAAGCCAGAGGTGGGTAATTTTTAAATTACAAATTTAATGCATTGCTTTCTGAACTGCTCCAGAAAGCTGCCTAGTCTGAAAGTATTAATGACATAGCCAGAAAACAGGTAGGAAACACTTCTGGTGCTTGTTGAATTAAGGCACTGAACTGTTGTTATCATCATAATTGGCTAAATTAGTAGCAGAGGTTAGTGATGTTTATATTTTGAATCCAATCCAATCCAATATAAANTGTGCATGGTGTGATGGGTTTTTCTACCACTCTGCCTCTTACTGCAACTGAACAACACTGGCTCTGAGTTACAAAATTTCATAGGACATGTAAAATTCTAATCCTGAATTCTCTAGCCTCAATATGGTCTCTGTTGTAAGGGAGCCTATCTGCACCTCACCAAGTCCTCATAAATTTCTGAATAGGTTTGGGATAGATGACTAGATTATTGCTCTAATTTATCCATGTATACTATCAGTAGTTACCTACTTGTTCTTTTAATTAGGCTAAAATCTGCCAAAGCATATGAAAAATTGCTTATGCCACTGAAAACAGAATTATCTGCTGAAAGCTCACAGCCCATTCTTCAACTTTTGCATAAATATTTTTATTATATATTTTTATACAGAAATTAATCAGATAATATGTTGAATTGCTCCTACAGAATGAATGCTCACCTTTTGAAAGTTTCATGCACGATCCAGAAATGTACAGGCCTCTGACTCTTGAGATAAATAGTAAACATTTGATTTCTAAATAAAGTTCTGTCTGTGGACAAGTCAGAATGTAACACCTGGGCTATTACAATGTGAATCTGTAAGAAAAACATTAAACCTGCTGACCAAGCTGTCTGTTTCTTTAGTCCTAAGGGCATATTAGTTTTTCTGACCTTTCATCAGTATATTAAAGGTGTTCAAGAAATTCATCTTGCAGAAAAATGTTAGCACCCTTTCACAATACGTAGACGAAATCAATATGTTTCTATAATGTCTGCTCTGAAGTGCATCAAACACCACAATGCTTGAGCAGAAGATCAAATGATCTAAATAAATATATAGAACTCTCTTTTCCAGCTTTTCTTTTTACTCTTGCAGTTTGAAGGTACCCTAACAAAAATTTAAATATACACTAAAATGCTGGATGCATTAAATGAGTCAACACGAGAGGTTATTGTCCCAATGAATATGACATTGGGGTCACAGGAGGCACTTCATAGGAGAAGACAAGACCTGCCTTCTGCTCCTGTGTGTGCCAAATTCCTCAGTGGTAGTGGATGAGCCTCTGAGGGGCAGCCTGGGAGGAAGACAAGAAAGGCAAAGGCTGCTGGTAAACCGCAGCCACAGCTCACAGGGGAATAACACCCTGCAGCAGGATGCCCACCATCTCCTGGAAGCTCACACTGGGACAAATCCAGAGGCTGCCTCCAGAGCCTGCTGAAAGGCAGAAATGTTGCAGTTCTGATGGAAACCTGCTCTTGGGATGGTGACCACCTGGAGACACATGGCTGTCCCAAAATATCTTCCAAAGCTGATGAACAGACTGCTCAGCTCCCAAGTGCACGTTTGCCAGGGGTCCACTGTCAGGCATCTGACAGATATTTGCAGAAAAGGACTCCATTGTTGTTCTCTGCATCATATAGCTCTTGCAATTAATGATATCTTCTAAGTTTAGCTTTTTTTATTTCTTCAACAGCAAAAAATTTAGCTTTTATCTTACCTGGTTTTTTCCTATTTTGTTTTGCCAACAGAGGCCAAGCCTGTTAGATGTTAGAAGAAAGACCTGATTATCCTCAGTAAAATATAAATTTCCTATGGCAAATAAAAAGGGTCATTAGTTTAATATGGATAATTTTTTTTCATCTGATTGAGTGCAGTTCACAACAGACATAAAATTATTTACTTCAGGTCAATCTTTCTGCTGGCTTAGGAAACCGCAAACGTGCCAAGTATCTTCCTCCATCTTGACCAAGCAATATCAGGGTTTTAATTTTTGGGTATATATTCAACTTCTCTTGTCTACCAGCATTTTCTGCACGTAGTGGGCTAACTCTGATTTAATCAGCACCTTTTCTGGCTGGTGTACTCCTGTTGACTTTTAAACAGTTGATCTAGTAGATCCAGCTATAAACTGTGCAATGAAGGGCCCTTCTACCTACAGCAGTACATCTGCAGCAGAATGTGCTGCAGACAAGAACAGATCTGCCAGGAATCCCATTTAAAGACCCAACTGCTGAAGCCTGAAGTGTTACACTAGTTTTATTTTCTTTCTGGTTAGTTAGAGCTAATGTTAATTAGTTATGTTAATTTAATGTTAATTTAATGTTCTGGGGAATTAATAGACAGCTGCTGCAAGGAGAGTTGGTGATTATATAGGCAGATGCCATGTCAATGAGACAAAACAAGTTGTTTAAGTGGTACTTCAATATTGTGACATGGGGGGAATATACAGGAAGGCCTGTCTTTTCGTGGCTTTGCTGAAACAGAGCCTTGGGTGCAAGTAATAGATGGGAAGTGTTTGAAAACATTACTTTGACAAACAACAATAGTACTATAATCCCTTCTTTCTCATATGAGACTTTCCTTTATAGAGTTGTGACTTCACTGCTCACTAGATGTACCTGTGATTTTGCATATTCTATGCAAATAAATTCTTGGGGCCTTACTGCAAATATGTATATGATCTTTAGGCCTGCCCACACAAAGACTAAGCCTGAGCAAAAGCTAGGGTTTGTAAAGCCGCCTGAAATGAAAGACATTTGCAAATGCAAATTACTATTATTTTGGTAATTTCTTTCCTGACCATACATGATACTTTTTATCTTAGAGAATTTAACTTCTTCATAAAGTGTAGATATCCCACTTACTAGAACAGGAGAAGACAATATAAATATAAATGAAGTTTGCCTTCAGGTACCTGGACCTAAATGCAAAGCAGCATGCAGTTCTGTCCTGTTTTTATTGGGAGAACACTTTAAAATGAACCTGAAAACACCTGCCAATAACTTTGCAATTGCTAGGAGTATAACCACATTAGAACTTTAGTCTTGCAACATTTCTGAATGTTGATACTTCTTTACAAGGGCATTGTCATGACATAGCTTTGATATGACACACAGGCAAGCCAAGAGTGCTACAGACACAGTCTCACCTGTTAGAGCTGCCTATAAGGCTCCAGACTGTGCTGGAATGTCTCTTTGATAATAAAGGATCAGCATCTTACTACTTAGAAGACGTACATGTTGTGTTTCCAATACACCTTTAATACCATGTAAGTACTGTGAAATTACTGCCTGCCATGGAAAAAAGTCACAGAGGCAGAAAGAAGTTATCAGTTCTGAAATTTCCTGAGTCATCAGTTTCTGGTGTTTCTGAAATCATAGTGAAGCTGTAGGTGCAGGCTGGCTGTTTGCTGTGCCCAGAGGTTGTGACTGCGTGAGCGGCAGAGGGCTGGCAGTGCACAATTTGCCTCTGAGAGCCCATGGGTCATGCCCATGAGAGCAAGCTGGCAGGTACTGCCCTGAAATTTTACCTATACGTGTTCTGAACAGCCTTACAGCACTATTGAGAACATTTCACAGGTTTACCCAGGGTGGCTATATATTTACTTATTGCTAGATATATTTATTTTGCACACGAAAAGGGAAGAACTAAAAACCAATTTTCTAAGAAAGGAAACATCCTTCACCAATGGGAAAACCATGGACATTTGCCACAAGAGAAAATCCAAAGCACATATTTAGTTTTTGTGTGTTTTCTTACGCCTCCATCCAGAAGAGGACTTTTACTAAAACAGTGTAGGAGCTGCTGAGGGTGGCTTGGGCCAGATTGAAAGGTTGAAGTTCTCATCTGGCAAAAGGAAAATTGGTTAGGAGTCTCATGGAAAGAGTCTTGCAGTAACTTGTGCACCACAGAGCTGTAGACTTTGACAGTAAAATACATAATAGGCAAATGTGATTGATTGCTGGGGGTGAATGTATACTCTAGTAGGCCTAAAAGGTTAATTATCAGTAGGAGTGTTATTAGTGATATTAGGATTAAAAATCATTTGTGTCTTCCCTTGTTTAGTGGGATCATTACTGTGGAAGTAAAGTGGAAGAATTATAGCTGGAGGGTGGAAAGGTGTTTGGCAGTTCTCCAATTGTCATTGGTATCGTGGGAAATAGTAGGGCAGGAAATAATACTGAAAGAAGGATTAGGGGGATTCCTAAGAGGGACAGGCTTGTGAATTGGTTAAAATTCATGGTCAGTTCAAGGGTTTTTGTGGTTGTGAGGACTTTGTTACAGGGGGAATTGTTAGGGGTGAATGATGTGAGTTAGGATTGAATGACTAATGAAAAGGTCAGTCATGTTGCTAATAGAATGAACAGACCAGCTAGGAAAGCCCACATGGAGTGAATATGTGTATGCAAATATGTGTTAAAAATTCAGTCAGTGTCAGTCTCTCTTTCATGGGGATCCAGTTTTGTATTGATTTTTTCCGGGATCTCTTAATTTTGTGGCATTACTATCATTATGTGGTATTATTTTTATCAATATGGTAGCATTATTAGGACTATGGTATTATTGTTACACAGTAATATTCCAACACCTGGTATTTTGTAAACCATAGGTGCATTTATGGTCTAAGACAGGAATACCTGCAGCTAATCAATATGATCCCTGCAGACCTGTTACTCTAAGCTTCCTTCTCTGAAGCCAAATGGGGGGAGGACATGTAGTCCAAATGAACATGCTCTTGGCTTGATTCCTGATTTTGTTTACATCACATATGCATTCCTTTTTCATGCATATAAAAGGCAGGACACAGAAGAAAGTCCTGGAATTTGTCAGGTGACAGAATGAAATACCATTAGGCTACAAAGCCAGGATTTGCAGAAAATGAGCTGTGTATCAGTGCAAAAACATCCATTTTAACATCAGTTAGAATGTTCACCCACAAGCATCATTGCTCAATCTGATCATATCACAAAATTTACCAAGCTTATCTAGTGAGTGAAACAAGTGGTTGACATCAAGTGTTGCCCAAGCAGAAAACGAACTGCAGTCAATTATCAGGGAACATGAGTAAGTAACTGGATATCAGCTTAAAGCAAAATAAATTACCTACATTTTATTTCTTGTGTGGTGACCTTGCAGAGTCCATATCATACTCAAATGAAGAGATATGGTATTTTTAAAACTCACATATCATAGCAAACATAGACATAAATAAAGAAAAACTCCAGAAACACATACTGCAGTGACTAAGCACTCTAGATTATGCATTCTAGATTTCTATACTTCAAAAATTTTTAAAAAGTGGTCATTGGAAAGAAAGTCAGCAGTGTGGATAGAATAGGACTATATTGGGTTTTTTGAGCAGTCAAAAGTTACAAGTCAGTTTGATCTTGAACCCGCAATAGTGTTATTTTACTGAATTTGATGCCATTTGATTTAGCTGGCTATGATTTACTCTTCATCTGCTTTTTTTTCAGCTGTTTTATGAATTGAAATTCATAGATGTCAATATGTGGCTGGGTGACCCAGTGCCATGTGTAACTTAATTTGTTTTTGTTTTTGTTTTTGGTTTTGGTTTTTTTGGTTTTTTTTTTTTTTTGTTGTTTTTTTTTTGTTTGTTTTTGGTTTTGTTTTTTGTTTGTTTGTTTGTTTTGTTTTTTTTTTTGTTTACCTCTCTTGTGCATGTTTGCTTGCTGTATTTTATCCTGAGGGATTTAAAAGTCATCAGAAGAGGGGTTGAAAAGCACCTGGACTTCTATGGGGTTGGAGTCATGTCCAGCCAGTCTCTTAAAGAGCTTAGACAAGAACCCCAGCTCCTTTCCTGCCTCTGCCATTGGGCCTTAGGTCTTAAGACAGTCACCATCCTGACTTCTCAAAGGTCATGAGGCTCCTGGGTTTTCTGTGCTCTCCTAAAAATGTCTAAAGGTTTCCTACCCAAGATACACGATGCAAAACTCAGTGATCAAAATTATGCTGGGCCAATTTTGCTTTCTGCTCATTTTGGGGTAGGTCACACCCCACCCACAGTGTAGATCAGACTGACATCCATTATGGATGGTAGCAAGGCCATCTGGGGACTATTTCAGCAGCTTGAAGTTTTCTGGGAGAAGTATCTGCAGGGAGCAAGAATGACGAGCTGCAAAGGCAATGATGAGCTCTCTGTTCTGGGGGTGCCACATTGCTGCTGTGGGTGACACTGCTGAGCCAGGGTAGAGCAGCCACAGTGCAGAGTGGTGCCCTAAATTTATTTACATTTTTCATGCCAGATTTCTTATTGGGTTTGGCCTACTGAAAAAAAATCAAAGGTCCTCATTTTTTCCTAGGGCAGAATGCCTCTTAACATAAATACTGCTGTTGCAGATTCCTGTTTGGTTTATATGACAAGCTGCTCTCTTAAATGTACCAAGGACAGAAAATTTAGAAATTCAAGAAGTCCCTAGCAAAAAAAATCCTCTTCCTTGTTCCTCAGTGTGTTCTCAAGAAATACATGGGACACAGTTTTGGGAAGAGAACCCATGTTACCCTATCTACCTTCTTTGGTGAAGAAAGCTGCTCCATTCTCAGCAGTGCAGGCTAGTGCAGTTTGCCCCCCACAGACCCTCTTGAAGCAATCAATTTCACTCTAGCATCAGTCCTGGGAATGTGGACAAGTTACTGTAGTAGCACAGAATGGTTTGGGTTGGAAGAGACCTTAAAGATAATTTTCTTCGACACAGACATGATGGGCAGGGACAGTTGCCACTAGAACAGGCTGCTCCAAGATCCATCCAACCTGTCTTTGAACAATTGCAGACATGAAGTACTCACAGCTTTTCTGGACACTGTTCCAGTGCCTCACCTCTCTACAACATGCATCTCATACAGGCAACATGTAATCCATATTCTCTACCTGTACAATGCACAGATCTTAAAGCTAAAATTATCCTAATTAGATATGATTTCAGATGAGATTTTCAGATAAAACAAGGCAGGCAATTTGACCTTTAACCTCATATATCTATCCTAATACTTTTAATTGAACTGGTTGCAGTGTGTATTTGTAAGAAAATAGGTTGTAACAAAGAGCTTTAGTAGTAGGTAATCCACTTTCCCTTCTGCATTTTTAGTGGACTGGCGGGAGGCATTTTCCATCTGAAGCTGACCATTGTTAAATTTAATCTGTTAGGTTTTGTGTCTTTTCTGGTTTAATCATTATTTGCCCCTCTATCATTTAATTTAAGACCAGGTTTGTGCAAATGGAAACTCAGTGAATGGTGACTCAGAAGGATTGTTCTAGATCAATCTTTAGACTCTGCAGAAAACATCACAATGGATTTTCCAGAGAGTTCCCTGATAAAAACACAGTGTATTAACTCTACGTCCTGCTCAGTGTGGCCGGGCTTTATTGCTCTGTGTGCCTATGTATCTTTCTGCCTGCCTCTGAGCCAAGCTTATTTATGTAAAGGCTGTTTGTGCAAATGAAAATGCTGTTGTTCCAAAGAACACAGGCGAGCAGTCAAACAGTGTATTGAGTTTCTAGCTGGCATAAGCCCAAGGCCTTGGTGCTTTGTACAAAGAGTCCCCAGCTTGTGAGTGCACAGTATGACGGAAAGCAGACACAGAGTCTGTCATCAGAAAGACCTTGCATAATTTGGAGTCTCAACTGCAAGAAACGCCCAAAGAGGTGTGTTTACGGGTATATCTATCTTTGTATTATGAATTTCTGCTGTCTATACTCTAAATAATTAACATTTGAAAACAAAGGTCTAAAGGACTAACACAGCAGTAATAAACAGAGACAAGCAGTGCCCTGCAGTGTCGCGAGGTAACAGAGTGGGAAACGTATGCAATGAAACATCTACAATGCTCAAAAGCACCATATGTTGCTTTGCCAAGAACTCTAGCTGTGCCACTTAACTGTGCTGAGTGTTAGTCATGAAGCAAGCCACCCTCCTGTGAGGGAATTGGAGTTAATGATCCTGCCTTTAAAGAGGCTTCACCATGCAGGGACCATCTCCAACCACAGGTCTGCAGTCTTCTTTTGCAGCAGGGGCCATCATCCTTGTTAAGATTTCTACTGTGGTATATCCAATAAAAATAAATTTTGCAAGACTAGTTAAAAAGTGATTTCAATGCAATTCTAGCATATTACTACTCCACGAGCCTTGGGGTATTAATATCCCTTGATGCCTTTTGGAAACAACCGACCTGCCCTAATGGGTGGTAGGTCCCTCCCAGCTCACCTTCCTACATCATGGGCAAGGACACGTCTGGGAATGCAGGTGGGAAGTTTTGCCAGTGTCTGCCACTACACTGACTTGGATCACACTGATTCTTTTTCTCTCATTAGGCAGATGTTGCCATTACAAAGTGGCTCCAAATCTACCAGATTGCTCTGCAAGGAATATTGGTTCTCAACACCATTCAGAAAATGGAAGGAAGAGGCAAGTTGTCACAAAATGGTAAAGGACTGAGCAGTGAATGCCATTATGCCACTGTATATTTAGCTATGATACAGCTTCATCTTGGACACCGTATTTTGTTTGAAATAGCTCAGAAAAAGTCAAAGAATTGAAAAGTTCCAGGAAAAAAAGTGAGATTTGTGAAGATAGAGAACAGCTTTCCTATGATAAAAATTTGAACAATTTAAGACTCTTCAGACTGGAATAGGGAAGAACTCAACTATACTCACTATATAAAAAAGAAAGAAACTTAGAAAAAAAACCAACTTTATTCACTGTAGAATATTGAGTGATTTGAAGCAGGTGGCTATTTTTCGTGGGCTCTTCAACAACACTGACTGAAATAAACATAGGAGGTTCTAGACAAGCAAAAGAGATGGGTCTTCACAAAAAGTTGTTAACTTGAATCACTCATTGCTCCAAGACATTATAAATGATAAAAGGGGCTTTTTAATGTAAAGATAAAAGATTGGATTTTCAAAATAACTCAATACATTGATGGGAAAAGTCCATCTAGGTTTACTAAACAAACAAACAAAAAACCCACTCTGCTTAAAATTATAATAACTTACCAGGTTTTTCTACATCTTCCCTGCTCTTTTATCCAGACTAAAGAAGTCTCATTAAAAGTTGTATGGTCATATTTTATAAGACTATTTAAACCAGCTTTTCTGTTAATAATATCAATGCCTGTGGAGCTAGATAGGAATCTGTCCTTTTCTATTAAAAGATTTATAACTTGCAAAATACTTAAAAATGCTAGGCAAATATTCATAAGTGAATGGAAAGAATTTGAATTTCTTTGTGAAATGATTAGTAAGATTAGTATATCAATCTGCACACCTAAGTTTAGCTTTAAGGCTAAACGTTCTGATTGGTGTCACACACTTATGATTGTGCAAATGCTTATGAAAACTGGTTTTAAAATGCACTGGGCTGGCTTTCAGCACATAGTCTAATTCATTATCTTTTGAGCTGAATCAGATTAATGCCAAAAGCAAAAGCAACTTCATCCTCAAAATGGGAAGAGAATATTCCCATGCAAGTCCTGACTTCTTAGAAAAGCAAAAGCAGCATTAAGAAGCCTATGCAGATGATGAGGTTTCTGCTTTCCCTGTCCACTTCCATCTAACCCTTATAAACAAGCTCCTGCTTGAGGTTACTCCTGAAGTCTTGTTCATGCCTTGACAATTTATGGGGATTTTTCATATATATTCCAGGTGCTGTAATGGAATAGAAAATGTATGTGTAGTTGAGCTGTGACATGAAATCTCTGGTATCCAAGGAAACAGAGAAAACACATGAGCAACTCCTCTTGTAAAAAGTTAAACCAAATTATCTGTATCATTTTACTTCTCCAAGGGACTCACTATCTCACTCAGATAAGCCAGTGTAAAAATATTTTAAATGTCAAAGTGGAACTCACAGTGGAAAATATAGATCCTAGTCTCAAGCACCATAGTTCTTAACAGGGTTTTCATCCTTGGCTGTAATTTTGGCCTATTAAAATCACAAAGATGAATCACAGATAATTATTTGTCTCCAAAACCCTGGGTCTTCTCTCAAGATGAGATGCTGATTGCAGACAGCTTGAAACTGGACATATTTTCCCACAGCTTGCTAGTTTATGCCTACTTGTAAAAAGAAGGATATAGTAATGAGGTGATTAAGCAAAAACTGAGATGTACTGGAGGGGAAATACTAAAATACCATCGAGTCATCTCAAAAGAATCACAAAAGGAAAATGTCCTCTCATATATTCACTACAGTTTATTCTACTGCTGCCCAGAAATGACAACTACTGGAGTGCTAGGAAAAAATGGCTCTGTCTGGAGCTTTCCATTGCAGAAGGGCACTCACAATGTGAATGAAAAGGAGAAGAAACTTTTAGGCAATTGGTATGGATAACTGGCCCTTTTGATCTGCTTGTGTATCCAGGCAAAAGCCATGTAATGCTTTTTAGTTCTGTTGCTTGCTTTTAGATAGATACACAGATATAAAGCCAGTGTCATTATCAAGAGCTGCTATTTCAATGAATTACCAGGTGCACACCAACCCTCAGGCATAATGGAAAGAGGCCAAGATGGGGCACAGAAACCGTATGTAGGTTTCCATGCTTATTTTCAGAGTTAGGGAAAAAAGGAAATGTAAGATCTCCATGATAATCTGTGCAAGAGAGATTGGTATTGCTTGGTTTAAAGTGTTTTGGTGCTTTTTAGTGCTTTGGTATTTCCCCACGGCATACACACACTCCTGCGCCTGATGGGCTGCCATGGATTTTCAGATCCAGGAGAAAGACTACAGTCTACTGGGAGTCCAAATTGTCCAAATACATCATGACTTTTTGTTGTATCACGTATTAGGTCAAAAGCAGACAGGGTAGAGCTGCCCAGTTCTGGATCTAGACAGTCCCAGCCAGTCTAAATGCACACACATACCTGTGTATGCATCTATAATCACACACTCCTCAAGCAGAGAGAAGACAAGGCTAAATGAATCTGGATATAAATGTAGTCTCTATATAGGCATAAAAATTGCACTGTGTTTCAGTGGGAGGGAGGTCAGAATCCTCTAACAATGATGCTGGAGCAGTGTGCAGTCCATCAGACTGAGGAGTCATGCAGACCCCTAAGAAAGGTGCAGGCTTATGGAGAAGCCATAGCTGTGATGGGCTAGCAGTCTGACTCTCTGCTTGCACATTAAAGAAATTAATTTCTAGATGTCCTTCGTGTGATGGAAACCTTAGCATCTACAGAGGTATGGAAATTCAAATAGACATAGACTAAAACTTTGCAATTTTAATGACTTAAAAGTGAATCCAACTATTCTGGGAGGGGGAGGTGTCTAACTGGTTGGGTTTTTGCTGATATGGGCTCTGTTCAGTGTACTTGCAAAAGAACAAATCAGAGCTCCATACTCTGCATAGCCAAGACTTCCTTGGTCAGTATTCAGGCCAGCAATCAGCTCCAGAGTTGTGGACACTGACACCCTACGGCTACGCCAAAATGTGCAATTAAACAAAACAAATTAATAGTTACCCCATGGAATTTGTTTAGCTTAATCACTGTCTCAAAGAATCAAAAAGGAGCTGTTGTGAAGATCCACTTTATAGCCTGTGCTGGGCCAAAGTTTCCTCCTGGGCAAGCTCTGCTCTTAAAACAATAACACCCAGGTAATGATGTGACTGAGAAATTCCTGTTAATGTTTACTCTGTTTCAGAGAAGAGGTTGTTCATTTCTGAGAAGAGTATCAGGTTCAACCTGATGTGGCCAACAAGAGTTCATTTTAGAACATTTTAGAACATTTTAGAACATTTAGAACATTTTAGACCATTCTGGCACTCGTCTCCAGATGAGTGATTTCACTGAGGGACGGCTTTCTGTGCACCAGAATATTTTAATAGATATGGTAAGAGGCCTCACCTCTATTGAAGATGATTTCCCTCATTTTCAGTGTTGCTGTCTCTTTAATTTCTGTGGCCAGGAGTAAGGACAAATGAATCAGGGGTGGTCTCAGCTATGTTGTCATTTATCTGTTTACCACATCTGACAGTACCGACCTCAGTGTGAAGTGCAGCCCATCAGCCCACAAAGCACTTGTCTGTCAGCTCTTGAACATAGGAACCAAGAAGAAAACTAGTCAGAAATGCCTCTGGGGATGCTGACAGGAACCTTTCCACTGTGCAGGCACAGAATCAATACTGCTTCAAGGCTGTCCCTGTGGCAGCAGGAGAGAAGCCAGGGAGTCAAGATTTGTTCTACATCATCCTTCTCAACAAATCTCTCCTCACCTGTTGCCCCAGGAGGTATGAGCAGAGACAGAAGCTCCACGTGAACTGGGTTGCCTCACTTTCTTCCCTGACATGTCTTCATGGGAGCTCATAGAGGTAGCTCAATGGTATTGAAGCATTGTGACTGATGCTAATTCCAGATGTTTATAAATTACAGGACCCAGAAGAATAATAAAATTAGCTAGGAAAATTACCAGGAGATTGAAATAAAATTTGGGCTCTTTTTAGTTGCTATTTAATATTTTTTTTGACATTTAGAGCAGCATTTATGTTGTATTTTCCAGCTTTATCCACACCTCTGACAAGTAGAAATATAAACTTATTTTCTCCTTAAAAATAAGGAAGAAAACTACTCTGTCATTGTTTATTCCCCTGCTTCATCATGAATAAGATGAGATTCAGAGTCAAATTCCAAGAGGGATAGGAAATGCTATTCTCACCTGACATGCCTGCAGGCCACCCTTGCAGCAGAGCAGGGTCACCTGTGCTCTCACACTCCTCCTACTGTTCCTCACCTTTCAAAGTAAAAAGCCAGGCACTGTGGTCTTATGAACTTAATTGAAAAGAAATATCTATCATCTTGTATTTTATAATCACAGAATCACACAATCAACTAGGTTGGAAAAGACC